>JARVGS010021158.1:0-17033 GCA_031762315.1 Hypsolebias antenori
GTTTTAACTGGCCATGAGGTAATTCTCTGAAATATAAATGGTTCAGACAATTATTAAAACTTAAAAAAATCTGTAAAATCTGTTTCTCATGCAAGTATTGGCTGATTTCCCAAAAATAAGCAAATCGGGGCCGATTTATCGTGCACCCCGATTTACGATAGTTGCATGGCTAGAATGTCAACGACCAGTGCTTTAACTTAAAGTAAGCAAAGCACAAGCTAACAGGGATCACTAACCGAACTGTTCGAAGGTATTATTCCGTATGAATATAATTCAAAACGGCACGCGGAAGTAACTCGCGCAATAATGGAGTTCATAGAGAAAGACATGATGCCCATTAATGTAGTGACCTGCTTGGGTTTACAGCTTTGATAAACACAATGGATAAGCGGCACAGGGCGCCCTCGCACACATATTTAAGCCAAATTGCTATCCCGGAGCTATACAATAAAATGCAGAAACAGTTGCAGTGGAGCTGAAAACAGTGGAGTTTTTTGCAACTGAAACAGTTTGAGTTATTGCTCGTGTTTGTTGAAAAATACATAAGAAGAAATTGAAAAATAGTCCCATATTAAATTGCAATCACAATACTGGGGTAAAAAAATCACAATTAGAATATTTTCCAAAATTGTTTTGCCCTAAATGTATTTACAATCACTCCAGCTGTACAGTCTCAAGGGCTGATATAACTATATGAATTACAGAACAAAGTGTGCAACCAATTGTATGCATTTTATGATTGGATTTTCCCACGTTTGTCTGCATAAGCAACATGTTTGTGGCTTGGTTACAGAAACATCATAAAAGAAACTGGAGCGCAGCTGTTCCAGTGAATAAAAAAAAAAGTCTGCTAAGAAGCTTATCTGCATCAACCAGCACTCACTTACTCTAAATTCATAGTTGAAGAGTGGCATTCCAAAAGTCTGTTTTGACATTTACAGTCGGCTGCCGATTAGGTGCACACCTAATAAATACTTGGAGGAATTTTTGAGTTCCTCTGCTTAAATTTTCAGTTAATTGCTACTGAAACTTGGGTCTTTGGCTGCATATAAACCATATAAAGTTAACACTAAACTTTTTGTAAATCCCGTCTTTAAAAATACTGTTTATGCCTTGCAATTTAATTGAAATACTTGCATTATGTTTGCATTGCAACAAAAATGTGAACCACTCTCCACATGTGTTGGATTTATGGTTTATCTTTTTTGCTTGCAAGTATTTCTTATAAAGACCTTGTTTTGTTGTTTTGCTCAACAGTTTTGAATTGGAAAAAAGGAATACAATTGAAGATAAATGTTCTTTAGCTGAGCTTTTTAACTAACTTCCAGATTTTTCTTTTGGATTTCTAAAAAGGTCAAATACCTACAGTACATCAAATCCTACTCTTTTAGCTCTGTCAAACCTAAATACTTTTTGTTTCTGTTTGATCTTGCTGTGTGTGTATGCAATAATTTATTGCAGCAAAAGAAAATGTGCTTCCAAGTTTTTGATTAATGAAGAGCTGGCCATAGTTTACAAATATTTACCTTTTTTTTCCCCCGTTCCCCTGTTCCTCTGAATCACTCTGCAATTTGCTTCATTTTTCCTCTCTGGTTGGTTTTGGCAGCAGACACTGATGATGCTATTGCTCCTCCCAACAGCTGACAGTCACCATGTGGTTTGGGCAAGTGTCACCTTGTCTTTATGGTTGTAAAGGAAACTGTTACAGAAGAGCACCTGTTAACCTGCTTTAATCAAATCACATCACCATCACTGAATAGAAAGTTTGAAGTAATGATAACTAGAGTTGGGCTTTCAAGTCATTGCATATAGGATTTAATTCACCAGTTTTCACTCACGTTTAACAAGAACAACAGAATAAATGTTTGTTTTTTTTTCCTACTTAGACATTGAGCAGTCTACAGTTAATATGACAGATTTTCTTAAACGGTGCTAAAACTGCTATAATTCTAATGATTTTCATCTTATGCTGTTAAAAAATAACCTTTTGTAGTTCTTTACATAAGATTGTTACTTTTTTGGTAGTCTCTGCACATTGGAGGTTCCAGTTTTCAACTAACTTTAAGGCATGGAAGCTCCAGCAGCTGATTATGAATACATACCAAAGGAAATTATATATAGAGATAGTGTTGGGTCTAATGATAGTTTGTTGCGTTCAAAGTATGTTGGAACTTAAATTAGCAGTGCAACAAAGGTGTTGGAAGTTTCTGAGACAAAAGCATGCAGTGGAATGTATTTGTATCTCAGTGACATCTTACACAACAACACAGCATGAAGTTTTAGGAGTGCAAACATCACATATTGAAGTCAAGAGTAGGTTGGGTTTTTAGCATGTTATACATCTTAAGTCTGAAAAGCCAAGTCACAAATACGATTAGGCCTGTCGCAATAAACAATAAATCAATTTAATCGCATGATAAATTAAAATTATTGACCTGATTTTCATTTATCGGCTTTATCGTTTCATCTTGTCTTACTAAGCTGAGAAGCGAAACTACGAGCTAAGCTAACAAGCTAACCTCGGGGGCGGGGACCTCTGGCTTGTTGAAGTGCCAAAATTCATGGTTGTGCCTTCATTTAAAAAGTTGTTTTTCTCTACAAAACAAAACTGAGAACTTGTTTAGTGATTTTTATTTATTTATTTATTTATTATTAAAAGCTTTATGTGAAAAATTCTATGCTAAAGAGCTCAACCCACTCAGAGTGTCCGCCATTTTGAGAATCAAAGAGAGACTGCTTATGACACATCAAGGGGCCTCCCTCCTATTTTTCTTAAAGACACGCTGCTCGCTTCCTCACTATCCATCCTTCGATTCAAACGGTCTTATCCTGCCATCCGGTGGTTGAAAAAAAGTTCTACATGCAAAACAAATTAACAAACATTTCCTCTTAAATTTGATAATAATTACAAGCTATTGTAAAATTTCAAACAATATTATTGTTTATTGCGATAATTTCTGAGACAATTGTCCAGCAAAATGTATTATTGTGACAGGCCTAAATACAATGTTCTTGTAGTTCAGTTAGACAAGCGTTTGAGTTATTACAGTGCTGTTTGACAGTGTTTTTGTTTTGTTTCTTTCCACATCAGCATTACTGTCTTCCAGCTTTATTAGTTTAAATTTGTTGTTGCTGGCTTCCTCACACAGTAGTTGTAGCTTTTATGGCTGATTTGTATATAAATGTAGCATATTTCCTGTCAAATTTAATGCAAATTAATGGTGTGCCTTAAAAAAATTCAAGGGGGAAAAAAAAACTATATTACTTTGTTTAAAAATAACAAACCTAATTTTATTTGGTTGATAACAGATTTGATTCCTTGCAATAGTTGTTTGAACTTACAATTCTACTTCAGCGTAAGTAAAAAGTTCAGATCATTGAGGTACAATTTATCAGCTGATTGAACTAAAACGACAAAACCTTGAACTGTAGTTTAAAGATAATCAGTGAGTGTGGCCTTTTAAAATAAACAGGAAAAACTTTGTTATAATGCAATAGACTGTTTTACAGTATTTGTCAGTTGCTCCAGAAGCTGCTGTTTTGGTTAAAAGAAAGCCTCAACTCTCCAAAATGTTAGAAAACTTTCTTAAATTTAGTGAAATTAGATATGGAGGATGGACTTGGTGTGAGGGGGAGGGCAGATCGCAAACATTGTTTCACCCATAAACACTTACACAACTGACCTTTTTCCTAATTTTTCCTAACATCCACTTTTATTTAGGCACGACTATTTCAACAACTGCATCAAACTGACATATATTAACATTCTGTATTAACAAACTACAAAAAAAAACTTTTTTTAAATAACAGTTTCAAATATTTTACTTACAGTATATTATACAGGACAAAATGTACAGTTTCCTATTATACAAGAACTTCACTTGAGACATTTGGCTTCATTACAAAATGATGCAACAGTACAAGTTAATATGTCCAAAGTGACATGAACCATGTTGTCATGAGTCGTTGTCTGAACATAAAAATAACACTCTTTAAAGGTCACCCTTAGATGACCAAAACTTGGCCTCTTGAAAATACTCATATCTCCACCTCTAATCCAGAGTTCTTCTTCCTATTAATGTTGTTTTGCATCCAGCATGCAAGCTTAGTGTGCATGCTCCATGCCTTGTTTCCTGTTTTTAGTGTATATGGCAGCGACACTGTACCAAATTCAGGCCTGACATAGTTATTAAGTGTTTTGGGTTGGTTTTGTGAAGGTATTTCTAGATATGGTCCCATGTTTTCAATTATATTTTTACCGGTAGTTGTTTTTTTTATGTGGAGAAATCCTGAAGCTATGTTGTATTCAGCACTGTCCTAACATCATACTTTATGTGGAACTATAAGATATGCAATTTTTTTTACTCAAACTAGCATATATAATCATCAGAAAACACAATTTTTTCTTCCTCTCATGGACATTCATAAGACTCGGAAAACCGGATGGGTATAAAGTGTAACTATGGAGTATTGGAGAAGGGGTAGGATTAAATAAGTTTTACTTCTTCCTACCCCTTTTCAGACATTAAATGAAATTTGTGTGTGTGCATGGATAGGTGTGTGCACATTGGGATAAACGTATTTCTTTATTTTGTGTGTGTTCAGTCAAAGCAGATGCATTTGCAGATTTGTGTTTGTTTTGCAAGGAGTTCTGTGTGTTCAGATGTGCATGTATGTGTGTATATGTGTAGGTGTGTATACAGTATATGTCTGCATGTATGGATGCACCGATTCATATTGGTGTTGATGTTGATACATCCTGTGCAGTGTGCAATGGTTTTGGCATGTCTGGAATGAATGGATAAAATAAAATAAAATGAATTAAATAAATATGTCTCGATTGGCCGTCAAGTTTGATCATGCGGCTTGTCTCTGCTTGTCCTTCCTCACAGACCTTTGACCTCTCCCAGATGTCCAACATGGTTTTTCTTTGTGTTAAAAGCTGCCCTCACCCCTCCTCCTGTTACATCATATAGCTGCTACCCCAAGCAGATGCTGTCCCATCCATTTTTAACGCCCATTACTCAGAGATGAATGGTCTCCTTCAGATAGCACACAGCCATTGCTGTTCTGTCGTTGCAAACATGCAGTTCAAAGTGAAGGATACGTGTCATGTGAGGTGCAGCGGCTGGCTCGCTGCTTTTCTTCTATCACCAGCTTGTTTTAGATCATGTATTTTAAATGTGTTCAACGTGTGCTCTTACAGTTGTGTTTGTATTATTATTGTTATTGTTGCTTTTCTCTTTTTATTTACAAACATCAGTCATAAGAGACATGTAATTTCATCATTTCCTTATGCCAGTGACTGATCTCATTCATCTGTCTGTCTACTAGGCTGCTGGAAACTGGTGACACAGAGGAGCCTAAGGGTAAGATGAAGCCTCTACTTTTACTCCACTCAAATCATCTATTGTTTCACTGGCTGCCTTCCCAGCTGACGGCTTTCTATTAGTCAGCCTGAAAGGAACACTGATCTCCCAGCTGATGTCGGATCACCTATTGGGTTTATTGATGCATGCATTTTAAAACTCCTCCGCAGCAGAGGAGTGTGACAAAATAAATGCAGTTATGAGCTTAGTTTGGTTTTGTTGAGACTGAATAACACAAATGGGGATATTTTAACCACAGTGGTGGTTTTATTTTCAAATCTACAGGAGAAAATTAAAGACTACATGTACAAGAAAAATGTTTGCACACCGTCTGTGACTTAGTTTGTGTGTTTTAGTCTCTGTCTCTCCAGGTTGGTCTCTGTTGTTTATCATAATTTGGTGTATATTCATTCATTTATACAAGTTAGTCTCCTTGAGCCACGAGGACTTGTTTACAAGAGTCTTAATATTAAGCTTGTTTAGAATGGTCTTTTTTACATTTTAATTTAAGCCTTTTGCAGTGTAGGGATAAATCTAGGCCACTAACAGAATTGTCTCCTCATATTCTTCCACCTGAGCCCACAGCCTGAAAGACCCTCCATCATATGGCTATATATCATCATGTCTTTTTAGCGAGGCGTGTCATGTGATATTTGCTCATACAAGTCACAGAACTTTTAAATTGTTTTAATGTCATGTTGGACGACCATTTTAGTCCACTCATGGTAATTTTAGGATCAACTCATTGAGGAGGGATTTGCTTTTTCTCCCGTATCTGTTTCTGTTGCTCTTTCTGTAGCTATGTTTACATAGACATAAGTAATCTGGTTAAATGGCCATTCGGAATAAAAAATGTGACATGTAAACGCCCCATTCTGATTATTTTTTGTTTATTCAGCACAATCCGAAAGAATTTGTAATCAGAATGAAACGTGGTTTATGCTTTTTCCTAACCTAAACGGTGTTCATGTAAACTGTTCATTTTTTTTCCGAACGTGAAAAACTGACCTGAATGTGCTTGTGCGACCTAATTCATTTCCGCCTGGCTAATGCTAATAATATTAGCATGTCGGGGAAGCAAAATTGGTCAGTGAGCGACAACATTTCTACTAGAAACTTTTGAAAGAGCTCAAAGTGATCTGCATTACCTGTAACTCAGGGAGTGCAGTAACGTCTCGTCGCGGGTCCATTTTGGGCACTCAGGTTTGTTTACGTTCACCCCGGAAGTAAACCGGAAGTAGAACTTCTTCTTCTGTGTTTTTTTTAAGGAGAGTTTACCACTCTGCGCATGTCACTTCTGTTCAGAACAAAAGCCTGCTGCATGTAAACGTTCATCATGAACAGATTGTACCCATGTAAATGATACATTTGAATTGTTTAATCTGAAAACATTTCAATCCGGTCAAAGAATTTTGCGCATGTAAACATAGTTAGTTGCAACTGTTTGTTCACTTGACATGCTCAGGAGCAGGGGGCGACTAAAACATGCAGGATTGTGGCCCTTGAGGACGTCACTGATCTTAATAAATGCAGCCAACATCAAAGCTAAACATTGTTAGTGATTTTATTTTGTTTTTTAATTAAACTTTGCATATATTACATATGCTTGGCACTTAAATTATTATTTGAATTAGTTTGAAAGCTGAACAAATAGGTCAGTAATTGACTTAATTCACTTCCATTTGTTTGATTTTATTTTATATTGCTTCAGTTTGCAACCACAATTATCCAACGCCACAATACATAAAATCAAACGGGTTTAAGTTTTAACTACCTGCATTCAAATTTAATGGTTTGAATGCAATTCAATTACAACTCATTCCAGTGCAGTTAGGTTCAGATCAAGCTCCTGTTTAACAATGAAAATGACATTGGAGACTGTTTATGATGTGCTCCTTCAGAATTGTGCTCTGTTCTCAAGGTACCACCAGTATAAACTATGAACTTATTAAATTAAGACGGCCTAACCTTTAACATTTAATTGACACTAAACAAAGAGCCCAAAGTTTTTATAAACTGCACAAACTCATAATGCTTACATATAAGCATTAAGAAAATCTGTAGACATTCTGAAAAACCTATTGCTACATAATTTTATTTTAAATAGTAAGATATTAATGGTTCACATGCTTTCTACAGAACCCCACTTCAAACGTTCTGAACTATCACTTTCACCATCTTCGTCTTCTGTTTCTGGTTTGTGATGTTGTAGATCTGCTGGTGTGAAGAAAGTGTCTTAAATTGAGATTTAGCTGTTTGTTGCAGGGTTTGACGTGTTAGGATGTCACTTTTGCTCCAAGTTGTGCAGATTTCATGTATTTCTCTATTCTTGAGAGCATATAGACTTGTATTTACATATGGCTGTTCTAAGGTCAAAGGTCCATCCAATAAGCTCTTAACAGTGCAGTCTTGAAAGACACATGAAAACACTTAAGGTACAGTTTGTTGACTTATGCAAAAGTTTTTCCATTTCTTTGGTTTATTTTTTTTCTGACTTCAGTTTTCGTCTTGGATCACTGATTATGTAAAAAAAAAAAAGTTGGACTGAAGTCAAAGCTATGAGTGCAGTTCAAGTGCAGTCACCAGTCTGCAATGCTTAACAATTCATTTGAAGTAAATCACTTTAAGCTCTGAGCAGCAGGGGAGCTTGAAGCATGAATCAAAAGTAGAAGTTTTTTTTTTCTTTTCTTCTTCCACTGGAAATACTTAGTTTTTCAGAGACATGCTATTATTTAGGATTAAAATATCACATTGTCAAAGCAATAAAAAAGATTTAAAGGGGGAGACAGGATTAAATTGCAGTGAATCGGGACTTTTTAATATTATATTTAATGAGTTCCTCATGTTTAGAAAACTTCATTTTCAGTGCTGTTTTCCATCAGTCAGATGGGATTTAGTTCTCTTTTTCCATTGAACATTTGCCTACTGTTAAAATACTAAAAACATACCAGTTTGTGTGTGTGTGTGTGTGTGTGTGTATATATGCATTTTTTATTTGTAGCTAAAATACTCGGTCTATTAAAACTTAGTGTCTTTTTTTTTTTTTATTTGAGCTAAGGACAATCACTTCTTTTACCTTACTGGACCAAAACCACAGAAGTCAGTAACATTACCCACTTGTTCATCTGTGGTCAGTACTAATTATGTCTATTGTGTGTTTTTAGATGAGAAGCCAGTGGAGTCTGTCAAGAGAAGTGTCACTTCAAAGATGTCTCATTTTATGGTACAGTATTGTAATATTTTGGTTTACCTTCTGTCTTCCCTAGTGCAAGTCTTTTAGATTGAATTATCACGGTGGTGTTTCATCTTACTCTTGAAAGTGTGAAATCTCAGGAATACAATCCATCTCACAGCATATGATTACATTTTGGTGTGTGGCCTTGGCTTAACGTTAAGCAGAGGTTAAATTTAGTTCAGTTTTGGCTTAATGCAAGTAGTGGTTAGAGTCTGTGTGAGTCTCAAGAAATTCATGTGTTTGTGAAAATCTGACGTGGTTGGGAATGGTACTACTGTACTGTAACACAATATTTGGTTATTTACTTTGTACTGTAACACAATATTTGGTTATTTACTTTGTACTGTAACACAACATTCGGTTATTTACTTTGTACTGTAACACAATATTCGGTTATTTACTTTTGTCAGATATTGTCTTGCAAGTATAGTTGCTGAATCCAAAAACATTTCTAGACATCACTTTTTAAAGTTGTATGCACTAGCATGACGTCAGTATAAGCCATCCCTCTGTTCTGTACAGTATTGCTAAAACAGTAACGGCAAATTTATGGGTTTCTGGTTGGAGTTGTTCAGGCAGTACATGAGTTTACTAAGTTTAATAGTTTGGTGCAATCGTTTTTCTTCTTTAGCAAGACACTTATCTGTTTATTCTTTTATAAATTGAAATTTTAGCAAAAAAAAAAAAACTTTGTAAATTTGTATTTAACTAAATTCATAAGGTAGTTGAAGTGGAAGGTGTTGAATTGGAATGAACTGACTGTGACAGAATGTATCTGGATTTCAGTCAGAGTTGGATTGAATCTGATTGCAACTGAATTTTAGTTGGACCTGTTTCTTTAGATCTGTCCTGAGCCAATCTCAAGTATTGAATCTGGGTCACAATTAGTTTCAGTGTTTCCCCTACCATTATCAAAGGAGGACGACCTGCCCTGTCAACAGAACAGAGCGCCCTGCCTACTGAACTGTCCTTCTCCCCGTCAACAACTGTAGCACTAAGCCAGCAACATGCAATACAGATGTGCTAAGTAAAAACTACAGAGGTAGCGCTCTGTTTCCCTCACTCTGAGCCGTTTCTTTTGACCCCACCACCGGTCGACAACTGTCGGCACAAACAGCGCATAACGTGCGTTTGATTTCCCAAAATTAAGGAAATCGGGGCCAATAAATCGGCCAGCCGATTTATCGGTGCACCCTTAATATTTACTTTAGATTAAATAAAATGGTGGTACGACGAGGACAAGACGTTTGTGTGCTTGTTGGCTGACAACAGAATTCAGATGGAGCTAAACCAAATTCACTCATTTCACAAGCTTCAACTGAAAGAGGGCAGGTGACCTTGTTTTAGCCATTACATTTTTGAAATCGTGGCAGTGGATGACCAGTGTTTGGGACTTTTTCCACTTATTTTCCCATTCCTGTGTTGTGTTGCCTTGGATAGGAACAAACTTTGATTTGGTTTGTAAAAGGTCATGTAGACGGGGACTTTTTTTAAGCTCCCTCTGCTGGATCTTCAAGTAAAATTACTGCAACTTTTCCAACATATGGTGCATCATTTACAGTTTGTAAATTTTGCGTTTAAAAGGGTCATTACAGATTTAATGTTTTCCACATTGAACGTAATTTAGAATAAAAATGATTGCTATGAAAGAATTCTTCCCACCTCATCTCCATCCAAGCTGTCATATTTTTGCCAGTATTTAAACGCATTAACTCTGAAAGTTGACAGCACAATATTAAGCCCAAATATTTCAATTTACTAATTTCCTGGTGATGTCACGGTTTATAAATGTTGCTGCTGTCTGTTCTTTTCATTTTCCTTTCACATTCTGGTTTCCTTGTAGCCTTTTCCAGTGCAGCTGTTGCACACCAGCTCTTCTCTGGAAGTTTGCTTCATTAATAACAAATTAAGCCATTTGTTACTTCACTCAGATGTCTTGCACCTGGTTGCAAGCCTGGCCAAAGGCATTACTTGAGCTCACACTGTCCATGGAGGTCTGAAAACGATTGTGGGAAGAAAAATTTAAGAGCACTAAAAGAAGCAGTCAGGAACAGAAAACTCGAGATGATCCCAAATCCTGTGGGAAATTGTCACACGTGAGTTTGAAATGAACTGAGAATCTGGTTTTCCCATGATGCTGAGGTTTCAAAGGTGGTTAGGTTTCATAATGTTTGAAGTGAATAGCTGTTCTAATTTGGCATTTAAAGACTAGGTCCCTTGCCAGGCTTTGGCAAGTGAACCCAGATGGCTACAAGTGTTTCCAACAAACAAACTTGGTAGAAAAACATGTTCTTGAAAGAGCCTCTATTATCATACATCTTTTGCTCCTGTCTAAAATCCCATACCTTAAGGCTCCTCAGTTCCCCAACAACAACAATGAGAGATAACACATTTCTGTCTTTTCTTGTTTCTGCTTAAAGTTTCTGTTGAAAACCAGATATCTATTTGAGGAGATGGAGTTGGTGAGATCATTTGCTTTTCAACATACAGTGCATCCGAAAAGTATTCACAGCACTTCATTTTTTCCACTTTAATGTTACAGCCTTTTTCCAAATTGTTTTAAAGTAATAGTTCCTCAACATTCTGAACACAACACCCTCATAACATTGTGCAAAATGATTTGAGATTTTTGCAAATTTATTAAAAGTAGAAAACTAAGAAATCACTTTTGCATACCTTTGGCCACAATTACAGCCTTGAGTCTTCTTGAATATGATGCCACAAGCTCAGCACGCCTATCTTTAGGCAGTTTGTCACATTCTTATTTGCCGTACTTCTCAAGCTACATCAAGTTGTATGGACGTCTGTTCACTGCCAGTTTCAGATATCTCCAAAAATGTTCCATCAGAGTAAAGTCTGGTCTCTATCTTGACAACTCCAGGACCTTCACAGAGTGGTCCTGAAGCTGCTCTTTGAGATCTTGGTCATGTGCTTTGGGTCATTGTCCTGCTGGAAAAATGAACCATCGCCCAGTCTGAGGTCAAGAGTGCTCTGGAGCAGGTTTGTATCCAGGATGTCTCTGTACATTGTGGCATTCATCTTTTCCTCTATTCTGACTAGTCTGCCAGTTCCTACTTTGGAAAAGATCCCAATAGCATGATGCTGCCACCTCCATGCTTCACTGTAGGGATGGAGGGATAGTATTTGCCTGGTAATGAGTGATGCCTGGTTTCCTGTAAACATGATGCCTGGCATTCACACCAAAGCGTTCAATCTTTGTCTCATCCGACCAGAAAATTTTGTTTCTCATGGTCTGAGTCCTTCAGGTGCCTTTTGACAAACTCCAGATGGGCTGCCATGTGCCTTTTATTAAGGAGTGGCTTTCATCTGGGCACTCTACCATACAGGTCTGATTGATGGATTGCTGCAGAGATTGTTGTCTTTCTGGAAGTTTCTCCTTTCTCCACAGAGGAAGTTTGGAGCTCTGACAGAGTGACCGTCAGGTTCTTGGTCACCTCCCTGACTAAGGCCCTTCTCCCCCCGAGCCTTCAGTTCAGACGGCCAGCCAGCTCTAGGAAGAGTCCTGGTCTTCTATTTATGAATGATGGAGGCCACTGCGCTCATTGGGGCCTTCAAAGCAGAATAAACTTTTCTGTATCCTTCCCCAGATTTCTCAACACAATCCTGTCTCTGATGTTTACAGACAATCCCTTTGACTTCATGCTTGGCATTTGTGCTCTGACATGCACTGTCAACTGGGACTGTGCCTGCCCAGGATGTGAAGGCGAAGCCAAGGGCCAACATAAGCTGGTGCGTTCTGTTGCACAAGGCCTCCGTTTCCAGTTCCGGGTTGACTGGTCAGACGGATGCCTCAGTGCTGAGCTTGTTACTTGTCCTTACGTAGACAGGTGTGTGTCTTTCCAAATCAAGTCACTCAACGGAATTTACCACAGGTGGACTCCATTTAAGTTGTAGAAACATCTCAAGGATGATTAGTGGAAACGGTATGCATCTTCCTGGTAAAGGCTGTGAATACTTGCACAAATGTGATTTCTTGGTTTTCCTTGTTTAATAAATTTGCAAAAATGTCCAAAACTTTTTTCACATTGTCATAATGAGGTATTGTGTATATAATTTTGAGGAAAGAGATTAATTTACTGGTAATTAATTTGGAATAAGGCTGTAACATAACAAAATGTGGAAAAAGTGAAGTGTTGTGAATACTCTCTGGATGCACTGTAAACAAAAGCAAGATCACGTGTATGTGATTGCTTCCAGAGAACAGCATAACACATTTTTACTTTGGATTTCTTAACTGAATTTCTTGAATGTGAGAATGTGTATTGCAAAAGAGTAAATCTTGCTTCGTGGAAAATAACTTCCATTCTTGTGATCAGTGAGCAGCACTTATTTGTAAGAGGCTTCTCTAATTTTATAGGAAGTTCAATTTAGGGTATTTTCCTCACAGCTGGAGATCTACTTATCCTCACCAGGTTATGCCAGGGGCTCACTGAAGTGTTTACTGACTCTGCTGCAGGCTTCATGCTGCACATGTGTGGAAAAGATTCACCTATTGATCTTAAAAGACACGGCAGTCAGATGTAAATGTCCCCTCCTTGGACTTAAAAAAAAAAAATACTATATTGTTTCCATGACAAAAGTTGAGAGAGGAGTAGGTGTCATATAGTTAATTAGGCTTATTTATTTTAATTATCTTTAAAATAAATACATTCATTCAACCTTTTACTGACTCATGAGGATTCCTTTTCAAGAGAGACCTGTTTTAGGCAAACCACAGATGAGGTACACATCAAGAAACAGCCATAAAATTCATATAAAACAAAAGTAAATAAAAGTAATTATATAAAACAAAATTAAAATTAAATAAAATTAGTGATGTAAATCAAAATAGAATCAAGCTACGTTATGAAACGAGGTAAAATTCTATAAATAAGAACATGTCTTTATTGATTTTTGCATTGAACTTAACAATTGTTTAAAATCCCTTAGAGAGATCAAAGTGGACGGCTTCAGCTCTTTTTGCAAGGTGTTACAGGAGCAGAGTAAGAAAATGCCTTTTTACCAAGGTCAGTCCACACTGAGGTATACAGGTAATGATGGCTTGAGAGCGCACGCTGTAACTGCACTGACGAGGTGACATGTAGAAGGAGATGTATATGTGCTACCATAGTCAATGGATGGAACGAAAGTAGCAACTACAAGATGTTTCCTAGCATTCAGAGTTGAGCAAGATCTATTACTGAAAAAGAAACCCAATTTTAATTTCAGTTTCTTTATCAAGTTTTTGACATATGGCTTAAGAGAGATGCAATTTAACCAAGATTCCCATGTATCAATAAGAATCCACAAACTCAGTAGGAATATCATTTGTAAGTAAGATAGAAGAAAGGGCTGCTGGTACAAACTTTCTGTTTTGTAAACCTTTGGCTTTATCAGCATTTAGCACCAGTTTGAAATGGAACAAATCTGACTGGATGATGTCAAATGCAGACTGTAAGAGCTGGAAAACCTTAGTAATTGTTTTAGCACAGCAATAAACAACTGTATCATCAGCATAGAAATGCAAGGATGCATCAGGAATGTTCTGACCTATGTAGATTGTATAGATAGTGGTTCCTAAGACTGAGTCTTGTGGTACACTGTTACTGACAGTTAATATAAAGTACCATTTTGTTGAACATATTACTTTCAGCCTGAGAGATAATTAGAAATCCAACCGATAGTGGGGTCTGAGAAACTAATCTCTGAGATCTTATGACTTAAGATGTCACGGTCTACTGTATGAAAAGCTTTATAGACTGGTTAAACAAAATGCAGCACAGTAGTCCTTAGCATCCAATGATTCAACAACATCATTAAAAACCTTCGACGAAGCAGTCACTGTGCTGTTTCCTGAGGCCAGATTGATGGAAAAATAATGTTAAAAGAATCCAAATACAGTACTTGACATAGATGAAGTTAAGAGCTAATGTCACAAAATATAAACTGTATGAGAGATTATTCTGTAGAAAATTTTATTTGTTTGTCTTTACCGTTGAACTTCATCAGAACAGTAAAAAATCGGCAGCAAGGACTTTAGACATTTATTTTATTTGATTAAGTACATGTACGACATTTGTCCACATTGTTGGTTGTTGTGCAGGAGAAAATTTGCAGAATTTCATTGAAACATTTTTCCAACCATTCATAAAGGAATTGGTTATCCTTTAGGCTTGTGTTGCATCAAATGACAGAGAACATTGGTCGAGAAAACATTTAATCAAGTCGACAACGGTGAGACTAACCACGCCTCAAACATGCTTCAGATTCCTCATTGATTCCAAGAAGTGCAAACCAAAGGTCTTGCATGGTTCCCTGACTTAAACGTCTTTAAAATCTGTGGACAGACTAAAGAGAAACAGGTTACTCAAGACAACACATAAAGATCACAGAACAAAAACCCATTCTGCAAGACGAAAATTGTGCAAACAGTCGCTGATTGCGTTTACTGTGTACAAAAGGCATTTAAAAGCTGTAATATTTGCATACCAGAAACCAGCGCTCGGTATAATAAGTCCTTAATACTTATTATGGACAAGATTAAAAAGCCAACAGCTTAGTGATGAAACTCGTTTCTTTACCGTGTTTGCAATGAACAAGAAGTTTAGCATTAAATCCTTGTTTGATTTCCAACTTATGCTCAGCTGAGTGTTCAAATATGTGTGAGTTACAGAATGTCAATGCACCACCTCCTATTTTTCTGTAATTTTGCCGAGATTTATTGTGTGATTCTAAATCTAAAATAAACCCAAACATGAGATTTTTAAACAAAAAAGGAGTTATAACTATGTTAAATACTTATGTTTTAGGTTTACTCTTACAATTGATCATTAAAAAAAAAAGAATTGAGTAATCTTGTTCTCTCTCAGCCTATCTCAGTTACAGAGTCTGTGATTACAGGTGCCCAGACATTTGCATGTCGTTTTATATATAGACCCACACCGGATCACTTACCTCTAAGCAGCTCAGCTGGACCATTGCAAGGGTTAAGTGCTATTCCTAAAAGCAGGGGTGGAGCTTTACTTATTCACTTCCCTTATCAAGTTAATCCTCACCGCTTGTGCAGCACCTCAGCAGGACTTCTTTCAAGTTCAGGTCCAATTTTGGGTCTAACCTCCCCTCTTTGCATGTAGGACCACAAAGGGACGGAGGATGGAAGCAGCAGGCGGCGATGTGATGACAAACTAAAGCATCAGCTGATCAGCAGTAACAAAGAGGAATCATCTTCTACCTGGTGAGCGATTTGAAGTGGATGCCAGCATGGATGAACAGTTGTATTAATATTCTACTATACAGTATGTTCCTTTTGTGCCACTTATATTATATGTGAGAAAACACCGGGAACAGATATACACCTTGAAAGTACTGTGGTTGATATCCACACCCAGGAAACTGAGCAGTCTGAATGGAACTGAGATAATTACAGACAAGATGAAAGACAGTCATAAACCGCTGCTGAGATGCACAACCGAGATAGACCTGCAGAACTTGCCTTTTTATCACTGTTGTTAGATATGCACACCAACACTCGTACAAACAGGAGTCTGTTAACAGCAGACTCAAAAGTAGTAGCTACAATGGAGCTCCAGCTTGTATTTAAAATGTTGTAATTCATAAGATTGTGCATTAATGTCAAACATGGAACCAATTACTAGTTTTTCTCTAAATGAGTCCATGTTTCCGTCTTTAGCCATATTTTGTCAATAATCTTGGGTGCATTGAAAGGAATATGAGTAAATGACTGTAACCTAACTGCAATACAAGAAGCACAATGAAAGCAAAAGAGAATCTTTCTGAGCAGTACTACTTTTTAATGGTCAAAAACACGAGTGCTTTTTTGTATTTCAAGTACCCTCTAGTCAGATAAATGCTAAAAGCCTAATAGCTTTGGATTGTTGGTGTGTTATTGAAAGATAGAAGTGCTGTATGGCTCCTAGTCTAATGCACATTGAGTGGTAAATAGATAGCTGTCTATAAATGCAGTCCATTTACCATAAGCAGATGTTGTGTCCTATAGACATTAAAGAAAGGCTGTTTAAAAAAAAATGAGACTTATCATCTTTGAAGTTGTTTCCTGTATCTGTGTGAAGTAGATTCACACCACTGGCTTGTGTCTTGATCAGATAAGTGGCAGATCCTGAGTCAACAAATTCCAAAATGACATGAATGTAAACAGATTTTGACTATCCTTTTTTTTTTTTTTTTTTTTTTCTTCTGTCTACAAGGGTAGTATTTTCCAAAATTCACACATTTTATGAACATACTGAAACCGTGAAGAACCGTACGCTCCCGCAATATCTGTAAATACTTCTTAGCAACCTGCTAAACGCGAGATTCACGTGACCGTGAGAATACAGGTAGTCCTCGAGTTACGAACGGGTTCCGGACCTAAGAACCGTTCGTAGGTCGATTTTGCCGCAACTCGAAAC
>JARVGS010022949.1:0-16937 GCA_031762315.1 Hypsolebias antenori
TGTCCAGGTGTCCCTGTGATGGACTGGAGACCTGTCCAGGTGTCCCTGTGATGGACTGGAGACCTGTCCAGGGTGTCTCTGTGATGGACTGGAGACCTGTCCAGGGTGGTCCCCCGCCTCTCGCACAGTGACAGCTGGACATGGGCACCAGTGACCCCCGCGACCCGAAAAGAAAGAAGTGGGTAAAGATAATGAATTGACGGATGGATGGATGATGAATGGATGAATGGGTAGATGGATGGATGATCGATGAACGATGGATGGATTTGTTATTCATCTCCTCTCAGTGATGTTTTTGTGGAGTTAGTCTCCATCGTTTGGTGCTGTGCTCCCAGAGTTCACTGTTCCTGAGCGTTTTTGTCCAAACCTGCCGGAGGAGTTACAGTCCAGACTCATGACGGGAGCGATGGAGATTCTGTGGAGGAGTAAGAAGGTTGGCTTCTTGAACATGTCCCTACGTTGTCCGGTTTTTATCCCTTTGAGCGCCGTGTGAAACATTCTGAGGAACATTTTGAGCCTAGAATCAGAGAGGAGGACGATGTTTTTGTTGTGTTGGTCTGAACTCACTGAAGTGAGCTGAGAAGGAACTGCTGGAGGACAGAGGAGTGAGGACGATGCAGGAATCAGCAGCGATGACGGCAGCCTTCATCACAGCGTTGTTTACTTCCTGTACTGGAGCTGCTGAGCTCATACTGAGCCCGGGGGCGAAGGTGGCTGAGATAAACCCGCCCTGACACTCTCAGACTCCCACCATCACCAGCCCCGCGTCAGGAACGCTTCAGGATGATGAAGGCTGAGATTAGCATTGTGTGCCGTGCACCTTTAAAGGAGAAACACGGTCCACTCTGCAGTCTGAGTTGTCTCTTTGGTTTACATGAATTCTCTTCCTGTGAGTCACTAAAGTCCTGGCGGGGGTCGTGTTTTGCCTAAAAAATACACTCCAGGAACACGGCTGAGGTCACTGAAGGGTCTGATGGTCCTGCAGCATCCTGGTGTTTGAGGTGGAACAATCTTTGCCCAATCAGTAGTTTCATTAATTACAGCTCAGACTTAGTTGTTAACAGATCACAGCTCAGGAGTGTTTTCATAAATAATTCTTAGTAGATGAAACATCTGATTTTGTATTATCTGAGACAGAAACTCATGTGGTAAGGGGCTTATTTTAGGTCTTTTGAAGGCTTTAGATGAATCTATGAGACCCACTCATCTATCCACCCCTCATCAAGAAGACTAAGATACCAAGACTCTTCTCCTTAGAGCAGTGACTCGTTCCAAACATGGAGCTGGTAGTCCACCCTCCAGTTGGAGACCATGGTCTCAGACTTGGTGGTGTTATAAACTGCTCCATTGACTGCTGGAGGTCCTTGATGAGACTACGTCGTCTGGAAAAAAAAACAACAATAAAATCCTCCCAAACTGCGACGCTTTGTTCTTTGTGGACACCTAGAACTGTCCACATGTCGATGTTTACTTGCAAGCGATCCAAACTTGGTTTCAGTTGTACGGAGACTGACTGGCACTTAGTTGAAGGTTCAAAACCCTTTACTTGCAATGTTCCCCCACAAGACAGCAAGCGAGATGTGGTTCAATGGTTGTAAGCCTTGTCTAAGCTAATAAAACATATAAAAAGTGTTGGATAAACTCCCATGGACCCTCAAACACAGGGGTGTCCAATCCTGGTCCTCGAGGGCCACTTCCCTGCATGCTTTAGTTATTTCCTTACTCTGCAACAGGTCTTCAAGTTCTGCAGAGTCTGCTAAGTGCTAGTTTATTTAAATAAGGTGAGTCAATGCAGAGAAACATCTAAAACATGCATGAGTGTCCTCAAGGACCAGGATTAGACACCATTGCTCTAGGATCTTTGTGTAGTGCTGGTATTAGTTGGAAGGATGGATGGATGGATGATGGATGATTGATGGATATATGATGGATGATAATGGATGGATGGATGGATGATGGATGATTGATGGATATATGATGGATGATAATGTATGAAGGAGGGATGATGGATGATTGGATGAAGGATGGATGATGGATGATTGGATGAAGGATGGATGATGGATAGATGATGGATGATGGATGGAAAAATGATGGATGAAGGATAGAGGAAGGATGAATGATGGATGGTCTTTACACCTCAATGTTTACTGTGTTCAGGTTTTAGAAACCCCTGAATTAGACACCCCCCCCCCCCCCCCAGTCCAGACAGTTCTCAACCGGACCCTCTCCACTGTAGGCTCGGTGGTTCAGAGGATTCATCAGCTGGTTGTTTCCCCTCCTCCTCCAAACAGAATCAAATCAGTTTCTGTTGAGACTGAAATAATTCAAAGACAGATTACCTTCAGCGGAAACGAGGTGAACCTGCTGAGTCCATTCAGCGAGCCAAATAAAGCCAGCGCTGGCTGCAATCATTGTAATCTGAGGGAAAAAGAACTGGACAGTCTCTGCTCTGACAGAGAAAAACATAGAGTGGCCTAAAGTCTGTTTGCATTCTGCCGTCACATCTGCAGAGTCCAGCCCACATGCCAACAACACGCAGCAACGACATGGACAGACGGGCCGCCTCAGTAATGATGATCATTTACAGCCAGGTACACGATGGTATACTGAGTGACCTCCAGGGTCACTGATAGGAAGTTGTTTTGTGCTGACAGGAAGTGAACTGATTTCAGATGGAGGGCAGCCGTCGGACTCTGGAATCTCAGGAGTATCAGGGTTCTCTGGAGTCTCCAGAGTCTTAGTACTCTCTGGAATTTATGGAACCTTTGGAGTCTCAAGAGTCTTTGGAGTCTCAAGTGTCACTGGAGTCTCAAGAATCTCTGGAGCCTCAAGAGTCTAAAAAAAAATCTCTGGAGTCTCTGGAATCTCAAGTTTCTGAAGTCTTAGGAGTCCCTGGAGTATCTGGAGTCTCAGGACTCTGGAGTCACTAGGGTCTCAGGACTCCCAGGACTCTCTGGAGTTTCTAGAGTCTCTGACTCTCCAGACTTTATGGATTCTCTGGACTCTCAGGGCTCAGGGAGTTTCTGGTGACTCTGGACTTTCTAGAGTCTCAGGACCCTCTGGGGTTTCTGGTGACTCTGGAGTTTCTAGAGTCTCTGGACTCTCTGGACTCTCAGGACTCTTTGGAGTTTCTGGTGACTCTGGAGTTTCTAGAGTCTCAGGACTCTCAGGACTCACTGGAGTTTTTGGAGTCTCAGGACTTTATGCAGTTTCTAGAATCTGAGGACTCTGGTTTCTAGAGTCTCATGAGTCTCCAGAGTCTCTGGAATCTCAGGAGTCTCAGGACTCCTAGGACCCTCTGGAGTCTCTGGAGTTTCTAGAGTCTCTGGACTCTCCGGACTCTATGAACTCTCTGGAGTTTCTGGTGACCCTGGAGTTTCCAGAGTCTCAGGACTCTCAGGACTCTCTGGAGTTTCTGGAGTTTCAGGACTCTATGGAATCCCTGGAATCTCAGGAGTTTCTAGAGTTTCAGGACACTGGTTTCTAGAGTCTCAGGGTTCTCAGGACTCTCTGGAATGTCAGGAGTCTCTAGAGTTTCTGGAGTCTCAGGACTCTGGAGTCTGGAGCTTCTAGACGTCTCAGGACTCCCAGGACTCTCTGGAGTTTCTAGAGTCTCTGGACTCTCAGGACTATATGGACTCTCTGGACTCTCCGGACTTTCTGGACTCTCAGGACTCTCCTGACTCTCTGGGCTCTCAGGACTCTCTGGAGTTTCTGTTGACTCTGGAGTCTCAGATGTTTCTGGGGTGTCAGGACTATCTGGAGTTTCTAGAGTCTCAGGAGTCTTAGGAGTTTCAGAAGTCTCTTGAGTCTCTAGAGTCTCTGGAGTCTAAGGAATCTATGGAGTCTCTGGAGTTTCTAGAGTCTCAGGACTCTCTGGAGTCTCTGGAGTTTCTAGAGTCTCAGGAGTGGTCCAGCTGTAAGGTTCAGGGTCTGTGTCTTGGACATAAATGAGTGAGTTTCAGTCACAAACAGACATTTAAATTGAATTAGATCTGACAAGGCATCTCCACATTCCAAGAATTAAAAATGTTGCCTCTGTCTTTTTCATTCAGCCTTTTTTTTTTAAATCACTGAAACAAAATAATAAAAAAACATTTAAAAATGTTCTTCACTGTAAAGGACCATGAAGTTCAGCCTGGTCCTTCCAATACATTTGAACTTCTAAACAGCTGAGAAAGCTCCTCGGATGAAGAGCGAAACGTCTTCTGCTACAAATAAAGTCCAGTTGTTTCTGTATTGAACATTTGTTGATTTTATCATGTCCTGGATGACTGAAAACCTTCACCAGCGGAGAAAACGTTTAAAATAATCTTCAGATGAAACTGAGTCGCAGATGGTGACAGTAGGAATAAAGAACCTAAACCTTCATAAACTTTCCCTTGACCAGAGAAGTGACCAAACTCTTGACCAGGTCTAGTCATTTTAAAACATTTCCACGATCCCAGTGCCCACAGTCCTCCACAGATTCTGATGTATTGACTGTTCTGAGTGTTTGAGAGTTTGATTTCATCATATTTCCGGTGTTTTACGTGTTAAACGATAAAACCAACATTTTTGCCTCATTGTTGCCACCTGATGTGACCAGAAAACTTAGTGCCGCCTCCTTCCATGGAGGTGAGTCTTTAATCATCGTTGACCCAGCTTCTTCTCAGAAAGCCTCTGCTGTCATCAGTGAGAGCAGCGTCTCGACCCGAGGGGGGGAAGCAGCTGCCGAGGGGGTTGATTTTCCTGGAAATGTCTGCGTCACATTTCTGCGCTGCATCCTTCCATTACCTCGGCCCGTGGTTGCCATGTCGATGCTCCAAACTCTGCGTGAGTTTCATCAAATTAGTTTGGTCTCGGTTTCCAGCGCATCTGTCTCTGCAGGGTAAAGACTTGATGCACCTGCAGACAGGTCTCTGGTCCCCGCACCCCCCGGCAGCTGAAATAATGGATCAAACATTATGTTAAAAGCCACGCTGATCAATAGCTGCAGTATCAATAATAGGTTGGAAAATGGAGGCGATTTAGTCTGAGTGTTTTCTGTTTGTCTCCGTCCTCATGGATGTCTCAGAGCTCAGAGGTGCACAGTTGGCTGTGGATGTGACGTTGGTCCAAAACAAGTTCTAGGTGCTACAAATGGGTCTTCACAGGGAATACTGAGTGTCTGAAGATGTGTCAGCACCAGGAAGGACCTGATGCAGACCAGATGTTTATTGTGACCCACTGGTTGTGGAAATTATTAAAGTTAGTTTGGTTTTCTCTGAAGTTACATGAATTAAAGGACATTCCATGATGAACTTGTGCTTCTGTGGCTGCTTTTCGGTCATTTTGGTACAACCTTTTGGTTTAAGAGACTTTACTGAGTGAACTGGTTGGTTAAGATCAGGAGAAATTATCTTCATTTCCAAAACTACAAACATTTAATATTCAGATCCCTCAGAGACGGAGGACGTCAGAGTACCGCTGGCTAAGTTGAGGCAGGTTCTCACAGGCAGGTGCAACAGCTGGTTGTGCGACTAAAACATCCCGTTGGGGCATTGCTCCAGTTTGTTGAGAAGAAGGTTGATTTCCTGGACCTGCGGTCATAAAGTTTGCATCAGGATCCAAAGAAACCAGACCCTGGATTGAACTTCCTGCAGAGGGTGGTGAAGATGAGGAGCTCCGTTGTTCAGGAGAAGTTTGGAGTAGATCTGCTTCTCCTCATTTGGCAGGAGTCAGCTGAAAGGAATCTAATCAGGACGTCTCCTTCCTTTGGAAGAAGACTTCCAGGTGACCCACAAATCTCTGGAGGGATTATAAACCTGTCTAGTCTGGGAACACCTAAAGGACCCCCCAGGGGCAGCTGGAGGGGTCTGTGGTCTGGGTTTCCCCTTGGACCTGGTACCCCCATGAAATGACCACAGACAGAAGGAAGAAGATGGATGGACATCTCATAGTAGAAAAACAAACATTCATCTGGTTTCATCCGACACTGTTAAATGAATCACTTCCACCTTCATCTTCATCTTCGTCACATCCAGTAAATGTCCTCTCAGCCTCCTGACTTCAGTCACTTCTTCAGAACTTCAAGCCTTTCTTCCGGTTCACCTTGAAGCCCGTTTACTCCCACTGCGCTCCCACAGGTTCCTGTTATCATCCTGCTCTTACCTGAAGTTTCTGAGTCCAGACTTGCTTCAACAACATTCACAGAGATTTCTCTTAATCGTTGGGTGACAGAAAGGCAGAAGAGGATGAATAAGTTGGAGAACGGCCCACGCTGGAGGAACAAATGAAGTTTATCGATCCCCGAGGGAAGAACAGGGTCACAGCAGCCTCCGAAGGAAGGAGGGGTGGGCCACAGAAGATGCTGTCAGAGGACATTAATTAGAAAACAGGACGTGGAGAACTCCTCTCTCTGTGGACGTGTCCACTCAGGAGGCACCTACCAATGGACAAGTTCCACCTGAGGTGCTCTCTGGTCCACCTGTCAGGAGGCGATGCTCTGACCTTCTCCTGCAGTCTTCATTCTTCTGAAGAGACAGGGCAACGTCAAACGTCCTCTGTGTCTTCAGAGACAGACCCACTGGCTGACAGGCTGAGCTAAAGGCCTCCAGAGACTGGGCATCACCTTTCATGTCAGATACACACAGATCATCTCACGATGAGACGTGGCCTTTACAAGTTTTACACAAGACCTGAAAGACGTCATGCACGATACTGGCAGTTTGTGCTACGAGTGTGGCCTGAGTATGACTCTCAGCTAACAACTATGCGCTAAAATCTAGCTCAGAATCTGTAAAATCAAATGCAATTTAGCCATTTTTGAGTGTGGCTTTAGCTGTTTGTTTTTCCAGATTTTGACCTTAGGCTGCTGTTGTAGGTATTTTAGCTTATATTATGCTTACTCCAGCTTTGCTTAGCTTGTGTTAGCTCATGTTTTGTATGTTTTGGCTTTTGTTCTGCTTGTGTTAGCTTATGTTTCATGTGTTTTAACTCATGTTCTGCTTGTTTGAGCTTTTATTTGCTTTTTTTTTTACCTCATTCTGCTTGTTTTAGCTTAAGTTCTTCTTGTTGTAGCTTTTGTTCTGCTTGTTTTTGCTTATGTTCAGCTTGTTTTAGCTTTTGTTTGCTTGTTTTACTTCATGTTCTGCTTACTTTAGCTTTTGTTTTGCTTGTTTTAGCTCACATTATGCTTGTTTTAGCTATTTGCTTATTTTACCTCATGTTTTGCTTGTACCTTTTATTTTGCTCGTGTTGGCTCATATTATGCTTGTTTTAGTTTTTGTTTGCTTGTTTTAGATCATGTTCTGTTTGTTTTAGCTCATGTTCTGCTCATTTTAGCTCATGTTCTGCTAGTTTTATTTCATATTCTGCTTGTTTTAGCTTATGTTCTGCTTGTTTTGGTTCAGGTTCTACTTGTTTTAGCTCATGTTCTGCATGTTTTAGCTTAGAGTCTGCTTGTTTTAACTCAGATTCTGTAAGTTTTATTTCATCCTCTGCTTGTTTTAGCTTATGTTCTGCTTGCTTGGTTTTGCTCATGTTCTGCTTGTTTTAGCTTATGTTCTGCTTGTTTGGTTTAGCTCATGTTCTGCTTGTTTTAGCTCAGGGTCTGCTTGCTTGTTTTAGCTGATGTTCTGCTTAAATTAGCTTTAGTTTTTCTTAGTTTTAGCTCAGATTCTCTTGTTTTATTTCATGTTCTGCTTTTTTTAGCTCATGCTCTGCTTGTTTTAGCTCATGTTCTGCTTGTTTTAGCTCATGTTCTGTTTATTTTAGCTCAGTTTCTGCTTGTTTTAGCTCATGTTCTGCTTGCTTTAGCTCATGTTCTGCTTCCTTGTTTTAGTTCATGTTCTGTTCATTTTAGTTCATGTTCTGCTCATTTTAGCTCATGTTCTGCTCATTTTAGCTCATGTTCTGCTCATTTTAGCTCATGCTCTGCTTGCTTTAGCTCATGTTCTGCTAGTTTTATTTCATATTCTGCTTGTTTTAGCTTATGTTCTGCTTCCTTGTTTTAGCTCATGTTCTGTTCGTTTTAGCTCATGTTCTGCTTGTTTTATTTCATGTTCTTCTTGTTTTAGCTCATGTATTGCTTGCTTGTTTTAGCTTATGTTCTGTTTATTGTAGCTCAGTTTCTGTTTGTTTTAGCTCAGGTTCTGCTTGTTTTAGCTCATATTTTGTTTGTTTTAGCTCATACTTTATTTGTTTTAGCTCAGATTCTCCTCGTTTTAGCTCAGGTTCTTCTTGCGTTAGCTCATGTTCTGCTTGTTTTAACTCATGTTCTGTTTATTTTAGCTCATGTTCTTCTTGTTTTAACTCAGGTTATGCTTGTTTTAGCTCATATTGTGTTAGTTTTAACATATTTTGTTTGTTTTAGCTCAGGTTCAGCTTGTTTTAGCTCATGTTCTGCTTGTTTTAGCTCATGTTCTGCTTGTTTTAGCTCAGGTTCTGCTTGTTTTAGCTCATATTTTGTTTGTTTTAACATATTTAGTTTGTTTTAGCTCTGGTTCAGCTTGTTTTAGCTCAGGTTCTGCTTGTTTTAGCGCATGTTCTGCTAGTTTTGTTTCATGTTCTGCTTGTTTTAGCTCATGTTCTGTTTGTTTTAGCTCATGTTCTGTTTGTTTTAGCTCATATTTTGTTTGTTTTAACTCATATTTAGTTTGTTTTAGCTCAGGTTCTGCTTGTTTTAGCTCAGGTTCTGCTTGTTTTAACTCATGTTCTGCTTGTTTTAGCTCATGTTCTGTTCGTTTTAGCTCAGGTTCTGCTTGTTTTAGTTCATGTTCTGCTAGTTTTGTTTCATGTTCTGCTTGTTTTAGCTTATGTTTTGCTTGTTTTTGCTTAGTTTTGTGACCCAGCAGGCCAGTTTCCTTCAGCTCTAATCTCAGATTAAGGATTACAGTTCAGATGAAATGTTTTTTAAAGAGGAACTGAAAGCAGAACGTTTGTTGTCTCTGAGATTCATCCATCTACGATTTGAGGACCAGCTGATCTTCAGTCCACGTCCTCAGTCCACTGTGGACTCCCCGTCCCTGTGGGACTCTGTCTCCCCCATTGTCCCCTCAGGCTCTATTTGTGCAGCGTCCCGTCCTCGTCTCGCAGCTGAGACCACACGACGGAGAGCTTTGCCTTCTTCTCCAACACGTGTGAAGCTGAGCCGACGGGCGGCGAGTAACGAGCCACCGAGGACTCGTTTCAGGTTTCACGGCACCTGCAGCTCACAGGGAGACAAGACGTGGACCCATGGGATGGAGACGAGAACGTTCCCCCTGCTGAACCAGAACGTGATGTGGTTTAACAGAACAGTCACGCCATCTGCCCATCCACAAACTGATATACAGCAAAGACCTTTCCACACCTTTGACCTTCATTTGTGACCTTGACCTCGGAGCTGGGGCATGAAAAGTGCACGCTACAAGTTAAATTGTTGTGATCAGATCATAAGTTATGGTCCAGTTTACGGACGGACCGAGACTTTACCGTAGTGCGTCCATCAAATAGAAACCCTTCAGAACACACACGGCGTGTGCAAGGCTGCGGCGTGCACCTGACGCCGTCTGCAGAGGCCCGAGTCCTTCCAGGAGAGGTTAAAGAGCCTGTTTCATTATAAAAATGTTGCAGTGACACGCTCAGAACCAGAACCCCAGAACGTCTCCTCAGCAACATTTAAAGAGCGAGGCATGAAAGACTTTCTGCTGAAACCAACACAACGCTGACATTTTCTATTACGAGCTGCAGACGAGAGTCGCTGAACACCAAGAGGAACTCACTCCTCTGAGCTCCAACACGTCAGCAGCAGAGGATTAGGTGGAAACAATGGACCGGGGACCTGAAGACGAGTTCTGTGTGAGGGCTCAGAGGTTCTGATGGGGGTGGAGACCATGGAAGAAGCTGACAGAGGAGCCTTTAGGGGACGAAGGGTTCAGTTCAGGTTTTGTGTCGGACGAAACAGTTTTTGGACATTTTGAAGAGGACTTCTGTCTCTGTCTGGTCCAGTTCTGAGCTAAAGACTCTGTCCTGACGTCCAGACAGACCAGTCGTCTCTAATGTCCAACAACTGGTCATTTTTACAAGATTTTTTAATTTTAATTTTACTTGTTTTAATCAGGCTCTAAAATCTTTAACTTCAAGTGAACAAAAAACAACAGATTCCACAACTTTTTTATTTCTTACTCTTCTGCTCTCCAAGCTCCCCCGATTGATGGAGCTCCTCCTCCTATCTCTACAGCTGAGCCCCTGTAGGCTGCTTGGATCCAGGATCTGGTTCTTTCAGTCCTGATCCAAACCCATGACCACAGGTGAGGGTTGGAACGTGGACAGACCAGTGAATCCAGAGCTTTACCTTTAGACTCAGCTCTTTCTTCACCATGACCAACCAAAGCAACACCCTCATTACTGAGGACGAGGCCCTGATCTGTGGACCCATCTCCTGCTCCATCCTACCATCACTTGTGAACAAGACGTCCAGAGACTTGAACTCCTCCACCTGAGGCAGAGACTTTTATATTTAACGTATAAACAGTTAAGGAGCCGGCAGCAGGCGAAGCACTGCCAGTCTGAAAAGACACAGGAGAGGACACGAGGCGGAGTCAGCGTTCACTCCACCCGTCCAGATGAGACGGGTCTGGACTCACTGAAGGCCACACAGATTAGAACAGATCCATCAGCTTCACGGCTGTTCAGTAGATTAGAGCTGGATTAAATTCAGACTGTTGATGAACCAGATCGAGGTGGGCTCCTGTAAACCAGTTTAGAGTTGATGAGATGATCTCAGGCCTGTTGAAGTGGATTCAACTCCTGAGTGCTGCTGAGACCCAGAACCCAGAACCCAGAACCCAGAGGTCGGGTTCTGTTCTGTCAGGATCAGCAGATGGACTGAAACTCGTGTTCAGGTGTGGAAACGCGGGCTTGAACATCACGAATGCTCAGAAAACACGAACTGTTCTAACAGAGGTGGCATGAAACGGTCTCCCCCGGCAACCGGAGCTGAGATACGGTTGCTATAGCGATGCTAGTTACTCTCTTCCTCCTGGGCTTGAGTTTACCTGAGTGTTATAATTAGAGGTGTGTGTTGATGTGTGCGGGAGGTCACTGGGAACAGGAGGGGGGAGGCGGGGGTGAAAACAGACACACAAACAGAAATCCCCAGGACGTGTCCCAGAATAGCCCCACGGCGGTTGTTTGTCTTTCAGTCGGTCCGTCTGTTCGGCGTGTCTCTTTCTGCCTCGGCGGTTCTGATTCTGTTGGACACAGTTTTCCTGCTTGAGGGGGGTGAGGGGGTGGACGTGTTTTCTAAACTTTTCAGTAAAGGGACATTACGTGACGAGTCCTTAAAGGATGTTCTTGTTGCACATTTTGTTCCGACGACTTCTCCACGGCCTTTAGTTTCAATGTGTTCCATTTAATTTAATCTAGTCCAAGTCTGAAACATTTTGGTTGTCAAATCTAGACCAGGTTTGTCCTTGAGGAGTTCATGGACAGGATCTCAGGGTGCCGTCTTGGACAGGAGGGGGTCTTTGACTCAGCCTTAGAAATAGAGTGAGGAGCTCCATCAACTGGGAGGAGCACGCCGTAGATCACTGCTCCTCCTCACCATTTGGAGTCCATGGAGGTGGTTCTGACTCTTGATTTTGGGGCCTCCCTGTGTAGACGACTGTAGCGACTGTAGGGTCTCCCATGACAAAATGGTTCTAGGTGGAGACCAGATAATGACTTATAGACCAAGAATCTTGCCTGGACCATGCGTCCTTATCTGCCGGTCTTACCTTAGATTAGATAAAACTTCATTGATCACTTGGAAAGATTCTCCCAGAGAATCCCCGAGATCTCTTGGGGTGAGGCTGGTAAGACTTGTGGCTAGGTCTTTACCAAGTGGTCCGTCCAGGTACAGGCCATCGGGCAACGCTGAACTCGTGTGGACCCAGCACTTGCAGGACTGAAGGGTCTGGGAAAGTCTTGGCAGTCCTAATCCTGGTCCCTGAGACAGAGCTAGTTTCAACGACAACCAAACAAAGAGTTCTGGTGCGTCTGGAAAACCAAACGCTTTTAGTAAAATTCACTCTGAAGCGTCAGGACGGGTCTGCCTGCAGCGCCAGCCGTCCATGGTGACCATCACATCAATCTGACTGCTGGCAACTAAAACCTCTGTGTGTGTGTGTGTGTGTGTGTGTGTGTGCGTGTGTGTGTGTGTGTGTGTCGGTGTGTTTGTACTCCCCACCGATGGCCCCCCTTCTGCGTGAGTGGTGGTTCTGAAGTGGTGTCCCTCCATTAACACAGAGGGAGGTGTGTGTTGGAGATAACTGCTGTCCATCACACTCTGACACCTCACACACACACACACACACACACACTGTACCTCCTGTCGGGTCTCTCCGACACACTGGGCTGTGTGCAGCCATCACGCACACTTCACGGCGTCTCTCTGCACTCACATGCCACCATGTTGACTCACCCGTCATGAGACGGATGGATGGAAGTGCAGGAATGACACACTCGTCACTCCTGCTGCGCGTGTGTGCGGTTCCTGCTCTTATCCGTCGGTGTGTTCCTTCACTTGTGTCTCAGTTCAAACACCAGTGGATGTGAATTTTCCCAGAAGTCTTAGCGGTAATCTGTGCGTACCTTTGTGATTTCGTCGTCTTTACAGTAAAGTTGGGCTCAGCAGCTCCGTTTGTCGTCGGCGTTACGTGAGCGAGGCGGACGGCTTCAATCACTGCCGTTTATCTGCATGAATATGGACCGCTGACCCGGTTCTGTTTGGACGGGCAGCTGCTTGGCGTTTCATTATCACATTACACATGCCATGACTCAGTGTGTTGTTCCAGCAGAGCGGCCGCCCAGCGCCTCTGGGGGTGACGCAAAAACAATAACATCCAGAACAACATATTTACTCAGATCTTTGTTGTTTTTACATTTTAGGTCAAATATTTAATGCAGAAAAAACATTATGTAATGAACAACAGTATATAACGACTGTTTCTGATGAAACGTTGAATTTTAACATCAATCAACTTTCTTCAAGCTCATTGGGGATTTACTTTGAGAGACTTTTATTTTGGAGAGGCTTCTATGAGCTTTATTTTGTGGCAGCTGGTTAAAGCTTCTTTTTTTGTTGCTATTTTAAGTTTGTTTGAACTCATAAAAATTGAATAAAGCAAAACTGCTGAATAATGAAACATTCAGGGACTCAGAATCTGCTGAGTCACCGGTTGCTCTGGTGATTCCCGCCATTTTTTGTTCCATATTTTGCAGAGTTGCTAGTTTCCTGGGGATTCCTACACTTTGTTGGCCCAACATCTGTTAAATCTTTGGTTGACCTGGTGATTTAGGTCAGGGCAGAACACGAGACATAGAACGATAGAGACAGAAACACAGAGTTAAAAGTAAGCCTGTGATGTTTTACACGCTGGCTGTCACAAGCCTCAGACAAACAGCCTCTGCATGAAAACTAGAAGTGGGATCAGAAAACTGTGGAATATTATTTATTCCAAACGTCTTCCCTGTCTCGTCGGTTCCAGGATTGTGAGAGTCAGAAGGTTCTGATGTTCTCACCTGTGTCTGACTGAGACGACAAGATTAATTATTGAATATTGATGAGGCAGCTTCAGTCGTCATGTTACTAATAATGTGCCAATGATCTGCTTTGTCTTTAGTTTTTGTAAAGCGTAGTAACATAATTTTAGAGAAACATAAAGGTTGTAATGTATAAATCTTATACAAGTGGGTGTTTGTTTCCACCTTGATGTTTTCAGATCATTTTTATCCTCAGCTCCAACTGCAGAGCATGAAGGTGATAATAAATACAGGAGGCTCAGACGGACTTGAGTCAGTGGCAGAATGTTGTTCAAAACCTCTCAGTTTGTGTGGCGGCCCGGCGGGGGCGGTCCCAGCTGGGGCCGGGTCATTGCAGTGGGTCTGTGACCGCAGGGTTGTTGGTTGGATTCCCAGGATAGAGTCTGTTTTCCAGTCTCTGAGGTGAGTCAGAGTTAGTCGCAGCGGAGGTGTGTTCGTGACGCTGGTATGGCTCCTCCACTCAAACTGTGGTCCTGAACCTGCAGGAGCTCCAACTTCCTGTTTCCTGTCTGTGGTTCTAAGGGCTCCACTCTGTGGGTTTCGGCGGGTCAGCCGTGGCCGCCCAGTGGCAGTGACTGTGACAGGACCTGACTGTGGAATATTATTTATACCAAACGTCTTCCCCGTCTCGTTGGTTCTGTCTCTGCCCTGACGAGCGTGGGCGGGCTACGAGTCGTAAACGCCGGTGAGGAAACAGAGACACTCTGTTAGGAGTGAACAGAGATGGACAGAAACGCTGTTTCAGAATGTCGCCTACGCCCACATCCTGCACCGACTGTTCGATTCTCACAGCTGTAAGAAAAAGCAGGCGGTTATGTAACGTCCCACCTGATGACTTGAACCTCCCGAACGTTGGACCGGCCTTCACTTTCCAAGTTTCTGCAGGTTTTCACGCCGTGATGGAAGAAGCTGACACCTTTTCTGTTGCTTTCACAGGAAAACGCTTTTCAACGCCTGTTGGTTTGTTCCCGTGTGTTACAGAAAATGTCCAGATGGATTTGACTGTCTTAAAACGGGAAGAAACCCAAACTATGGCTACACCAGCTTTGACACCTTTGGGTGGGCCTTTCTCTCACTGTTTCGTCTGATGACGCAAGACTACTGGGAGAACCTCTATCATCAGGTACTGGCTCACTCAGGCCTAAAGACAGAAAACAAACTGAATTTATCCAACCGGGACGGTTTTATGAACAAACTCTGAGTATGTTGAAACTGTTGGATGTTCTTGACCTTTCACCCTTTGCATTCACTGTTCGGTAAAAAGTCTACGGAGCTAATTTTGGCAGTATTGTATCGCCACTTTGCCTCTAGCAAGCTAAAGCTCTTAGCATTAGCTGCTGGCTTAACAAAACATGGGTTGTGGGGACAGTTAGCTAAAAGCAGTTAGCTGTGCAGTTTTATAAAACCATCTACCTCTCAGAGCTCACAGTGTCTCAGTGTGTTGAAGGTCTATTTTTGTACCGTAGCGTCTCGGCAGAACCGAACCATGTTGGTACCCTGACCCACGTTCTGCTCTCGTGTGCTGTGATGTTTGACTCCAGACGCTTCGGTCAGCAGGAAAGACCTACATGGTGTTCTTTGTGGTAGTCATCTTCCTGGGCTCGTTCTACCTGATCAACCTGATCCTGGCTGTGGTGGCCATGGCGTACGAGGAGCAGAACCAGGCCACCATCGCTGAGGCGTGCCAGAAGGAGCGAGAGTTCCAGCAGGCGATGGAGAGACTGAAGAAAGAGCAGCAGGTGACGCAGAACTCCGTCTTTAGTTAAAAAGTTGCAGTTTAGTTTTACAGATATATTTAAAGTTTCTGTTTCCTCTCTGCCAGCTTGCAGCCCAGAAAACCCTGGACTCAGACTCACTGGCGTCACCGGACCTATCACCTCTCGGCCCGCCGTTAGACAGCTCAGAGGAGCGGAGGCGGAGCCAAGCGCTGATGGGTGTGGCTGACGTGGAGGGTAACCTATCAGAGGAGAAGCTGCTGCAGGTGGGCATGTTGGACGGGGGAAAGGTGAGGTAACCTTCATCTGCTCACGTTCCCAACATAAAACCTAAGACTTAAGGTTTTGGTCTTTCCTCCAGCCCCTCCATCCTCTCCTCGCTCGCTCCTTCTCCACGAGGACTCGGCGAAGCAGTCAGGTGTCGTCCATCTTTAACTTCCGTTTGAGGAGCCGGGGGTCGGAAGGGGAGATGGCCGATGATGAATTCAGCGTTCCTGGTGACGTAGTGGAAGGTGTCGGTGGCCGGACGTACAGCGGGGGGACGTTCAGCGGAATCCTGGCCAACCCTTGGCCTAAACGGAGATCAAGCACCTACAGCAACGCCAGCAGGAACTCCCAGGTGAGCCAAGCCTTCACACGCCGGCTGACATCAAGAAGAGGAACCAACAGATCATAAATCCAAAAAACGTTCAATACAAAAACAGCTGGACTTTATTTGTAACAGAAGACGTTTCGCTCTTCATCCGAGGAGTTTGAGAGTGTGGGGTTCAGGTTGTAAAGGCTGAGACAAGACACACACATGCCGATGTAGAGTCTTCACCAGCAACAGATCATAGCTTACTGGATTTTATTCATCTGGACAAAGTTCAGCTCAAGAGAATAAAAACACAACAGATTTGCCGGTTTACCGCTTTTTCTCAGCAAATTCACCCCGAAGGTCGGACCATGTAGTGCTCAGAGAAATGCCTCTGCAGGCCTCAACAAGACAAAGGTCAAAGGTCATGTCTTGTTTTGAAAGAGCTTCTTCTGGTCAGGAGGGGGTGACCTCTTGTAGGGCAATGATTTTGTATTTAATTACCGAACCGTTCTCAGGTGTACAATGTGGCGCTTTGCATCTAATTTCTAATGAAATCCAACTACACGCCGTGCTCGGCCCAGCGGCGTGCACACCCTGAAAACACGCCGGCTGTAGCCAGAGTCCACAGAGCCGGTAGCCTACGTGTGAATCCAGCCTGTTGGGAAGCAACGAGCAGCCCGTTGTGTGTCTGGTCCAAGTCATGCCAGGCATTTGTGGCTCTGTAACCTGTGACAGCGCGTTGTTTCAACTCCGCATTAGATCTGAAGATCTGAGAGGATCTAAACGCCCAGCCTCTAAATGCCTCTGGACCAAACCCTCTGTGTGTGTTTCCAGGTGTTTTACCCAACGCTCAACATCAACGGGAAGCTGTTCGTTTCCATGGACCAGAACGGGGTTTCCCCCCCACCGCTGCAGGGGCAGCTGCCAGCGTGCACCATGGAGAAGGTCAAGGAGGAGAGCGTGAGTCTCAGTGGAAACAATGGTGCAGCCAGCGGTCAGATATGTGGCTAATGAATCAGCATAACTCCACTGTGATATCATGGCTAAACACACACACACACACACACACACACACACACACACACACACACACACACACACACACACACACACACACA
>JARVGS010024157.1:0-10501 GCA_031762315.1 Hypsolebias antenori
GATAGATAGATAGATAGATAGATAGATAGATAGATAGATAGATAGATAGATAGATAGATAGATAGATAGATAGACTGCCTCTCATACACTTATCTGTGGTGTGTGTGTGTTCCAGTGAAGGTGTGTGTTGCTTGTTTGTGAAAAGGTTGTTTTTGTGTGTGTGTGTGTTTGTTTCCGTGTATGTGTGTGTGCTCCTGTGTGGCAGCTTGTGTGTTTGTGTGTGCTTACTATGTGTGAGTGTGTGTGTTTTAGCCATTGATGGCCTCTAAAGTTTCATCCTTCCACAATCATTTGCCTGTTGGAAGGTGCACTCACTCTGCAGGCATCTGAAACCCGCAGGTAACAATCAAAGAGCTGCAGGAGTATAGGACAGGCCTATCTGGTTACAGAGGAGAGCGGCTCAGTGAGAAACAAAGAGTGACGGTGCGAGAATGAGAGAGTGGCAAGAAAGAGAAAGCTCAAAAAAGGGACAAAAACCAAAACAGAGGTTGATATTTTTTAATCATCTTAAGGACTACACCGTGTCTTGGTTGAAAAGAGGGGAAAAAAAATCTGTTTCCATGGGTTCTTTTCTTGCCCTCTGGCCATCTTTCAATCCATTCACCGTTTGTCCTCTCGCTCACATTTCCTCTGTTCAGCATGAGAACCAATTTATACCACAATGAATACACGGGAGACGGAGACAAACCCGACTGTTTGTTTTCTCCCTCCATCCTCAGAGAGACAATCTTTTCACTTTGATGCACGTGACAGACCAAAAAAAATAAATAAATAAATAAATAATTAAATAAACACGCCGCTGCTTTTTAAAACGCTGCTGTTCAAATATGTTAGCTGTAACACCAGCGTCCGGTGCAGAACATTTGCTTCAGGTCAGTGTTCCTGAAACCTGCTGCAGTTTTAATACTGAGCGTGGTTTTTGTCTTTGCCAGGAGACTTTTTTAGAAAATCAAAATAATTCATTTTATCTGTAAATATTTATTTTCCTTCTTCTTTCAGCAGCTCCCTTCTTCAGGGGTTGCCACACTGAACTGACTTGCACGACGACTTGGCAACCGTTTTAACTCCAGATGCTCTCACTGATGCAGCCACAGACCACTGAGCTTCCACAGCCCTCTGTGTGGAGCAGAGAGCTGCAGATGGTGGGGGTTAAGTGCCTTGCTCAAGGGGCCATAGTGGGGCAAATGAAGGTGGAGGCAGGTGTGGGTGCTTCACCTTTCCCACATTTTCATGTTTCAGTCTGGGGAGTCGAATCAGTGACCTTCAGATCACAGTTCCATCTTGCCTAACTGCTCCACCACTCCTTCTTAAAGACAATATAGATATAAAATATGTCTACACATCTCAGTTTCCTAAGAGGGGGGTCAACAAATTTGATTCCGTTTCAAGATCATTGTAACCCAAACAAATGTGAAAGTCAGATTTAGTGGATCAGTAATTCTAACACATCAATGTGTGAGATGATGCGAGGCAAAGGAAGGACACCAACACATTGTTTCATCCAGAGAGCTCACTTGTCAGATTTTTATAAACCTTGTGAGTGCTGGTGAAATCAACCCACTGTGTTTCTGTACACCGTTATTTAGACATGCTGATGCTTTTTGATCATCATTGTGATGAAAAGCAAATTGAATGTCTCTTCTATAAACTGTTGTCTAATTGTTTCTGTGATGTCTGCCTAATCCTGTGTTACAACCACAGCTGGCTTTAATTCAAATGATGTGATCCTTCTGTTCAGCAATTTGACCGATGCTACTTCATTCAAACCCTCTTTAGTTCTTCGGTCAGTCTTCAAACTCAGCTCAGTCCATTAGCAGCATACAGTTGACAATTGGTGTGAATTGTTTTATCCATCCATCCATTCATTATCTTCCGCTTGTTTCAAAATTGGGTCGCAGGGGCAGCATCTTGAGCAGGGAGGTCCAGACATCTCTTTCCACAGCCACCTCTTCCAGATCTTCTGGGAGGACTTGCAAGGTGTTCCCAGGCCATCTGAGAGACACAGTCTCTCTAGTGTGTCCTAGGTCTTCCCTGGGGTTTCCTCCCAGTCTGACATGCCCGAAGCACCTCCCTAGAGAGGCGCCCAGGAATCGTCCTTATCAGATGCCCAAACCACCTCAAATGGCTCCTTTCGATGTGGAGGAGCAGAGGTTCTACTCTGAGTCTTTCCCAGATAACTGAACTTTTCACCCTAACTCTAATGGAGAGTCCAGCTACCCTGTTAAGAAAACTCATGTCAACCACCTGCATCCATGATCTCATTCTTTCGTTCACTTCCCAGACCTCATGACCATAGGTGAGGGCAGGAACATAGACCAACCAGTAAACAGAGAGCTTTGTCTTACAGCTCAGCTCCCTTTTCACCACAACGGACTGGTACAGAGTCTGCAATACTGCAGATGCTGCACCAATCCATCTGTCAATCTCACGCTCCGGTCTTCCCTCTCTCATGAACAAAACCTCAAGATACTTGAACTCCTCCACGTGCGGCAGAACCTCACCCTTAACATAAAGAGAACAATCCACCCTTTCCCGGTTGAGGGCCATGGCCTCAGATTTGGAGGTGCTGATTCTCATGCTAGCTGCTTCACACTCGGCTGTGACTCGCTCCAATGAGAGCTGAAGATCACGGCATGATGACGCTAACAGGACCACATCATCTGCAAAAAGCAGAGACGGAATCCCTCTGACCACTGGCTGCACCAAGAAATTCTGTCCATAAAAGTTATGAACAGAATTGTGATAATGGGCAGCCCTGAAGGAGTCCAACTTACTTACGGCAATGTGAACCAAAGTCTTGCACCACTTGTATGGGGACTGAACAGCTCATAGCAACAGCCCCCCGATCCTCACGGAGCACCCCCTACAGTGTACTTTGAGGAACACGGTCAAAAGCCTTCTCCAAGTCTACAAAACATATATAGACTGGATGGGCAAACTCCCATGACCCCTCGAGGACCCTAGTGAGGGTAAAGAGCTGATCCAGTGTTCCACAGCCAGGACGGAACCTGCATTGTTCCTCCTGGATCTGAGTTTCAACCAACGATTGGACTCCCTTCTGCAGTACCCCTGAATAGACCTTACCAGGGAGGCTAAGGAGAGCGATGCCCCTTTGAATTTTGATTTATTTTAACAGATTTTTATGTGATCCTTGGAGATTTGTTTAAATCTTGGCAGAAAACATAAATAATTCATGACAGAAAATTAAGAAGCCTCACCAGGACATTGGATAATAAATGCTTTAGGGAAGCATTTTAAGTTTGTTTACTTTTGCTCTGATCTTGTTAATACAGCGTAAGAAACAGCAGAGTGAAGTTTCAGAAAGTTTTACATTCCTGTCATTACAAATCTGATGTTTGCTGAGTGGTGTGTCAAGACTCTACTGAGATCCACCTCCAGTGATTAATTGATGAATGTATTTATAATGTAAAGCCATTAAAACTTTTGGTAAGGTATTCATTTTGAAAATGTTTTATAACATATGTTCCCTCTTTTACTTTAGTGTTCAAGGGATACTTGGTGTAGCTGTCTTATTACACTGCTGTCAGCATACTCTGTTTGGAGAAACAGTTGATTTGCTATAAGGTAATTAAGCTAAATAATGCTCTGAGTCTAGAAGAAAAGCAAAGGTTTTATAAACTATAAAAACTCAAATCATGCCTTTTTATTTTTTTATTTTGCTAACCAATAAATGCTCTTAATATGTGTTCAACTATTTAACACCTTTACTTGAAATAACAGATAAACAAAGAAAGTTTTGCCAACATGGAAGTTGCATAAGACATGCAGAGGGCCAAGAACTATCTTCAGTGAAATTTGTATTTTCCATCAGGTAATTTCCAGTAGTAGGGTACAATAAAATGACAGCATGCACAAACTGCTGAGCAATCAATGACACACTTCCCTCCACAGGACAAAAGAGATCTAAAACAGTTACAGAATTTATTTTAAAGTCACCAATTCACCTACAAAACCTATTTTTGAACTTGGGAAGGACACCAGAATACCCACCTGTGCACAGGGAGAACATGTCAACTCCACACAGAAGAGCCCCAGATGAGAGTTGAACTCAAGACCTTCTTGCTGCAAGGCATCAAGTGCTCCACTATGCAGCCCCAAACAGAGATGTTGTCATTTATTTGTTTACAATGAAGTGTATTATAAATTAAAAAAAAAACTTGTGAAAATGACAAAGACTCAGCTGCTTGATCATTTCTTTTAGTTGCTGTCTTGTTTTCTATATTTACCCATCTATTTTCCAAAGTTCGTGGGGTGCAATGGTTAAAATTGATGAGCAATTTTGTTTCAAGCGCAAGCAAATTATTTTAAAGTGACTTTAGTTTTGTAAAAGCAAAACAGAGAACATTTGTCAGCAACAAATCCCTTATTAAAAGCTGCTGAGCTGAAACGACCGAGAAGGAGCAAGAGGGGAGGCCGAATAAAATAGTTGCCGATTTGTTTGCTGTGTGCTGGAACTGTACTAGACTTCTTTCTGAAGCGCCTGACAAGCAGGTGAGATCAAAGTCACGGGGACAAAAGAGGCTCAGCAGCGATTTGTCAGGAGACGAGAGGCAGCGGCTGGACTCGGCTCTCTGATCACCGCCTCACCAAAGAAATCTGCCCATGAGAAAAAGTACAGCAAAAAGGGTTCAAAGGTCATTTTGATTTGCTCTGGATTACTGGTACCTCCTTTTCCCTCCATTAAAAGGGGGGGCCAAGAAAAGGACCTGGCTAATAACCTTTGTATTATTGCAGAAAAGAAACCCTTTTGTGCCAAGAGAGGTTTTGGGAGGTGGTGGTGGGGGAAGAATTTTGGGGAGGTCAATTAAAAAAGGAGCCCTGAAAAATCCTTGCTTTCATTCATGGCAGGAGGAGAGAAAAGGGGAAAGTTAAAATGTATGCTTTTTGGTTTTGTGTAAGAGTTCTTCGTGTGCTAGGGTTTGGATTCATTTGTCAAGAGTGTGATGGCTAAAGGAGAGGTCGGAAAGGTTTCCGCTGGGTAAATAATCAACAATTTGCTAACTTTAACTTCTGAAGTACGAGCATTAAACATTTCTTCTAAGCTCAGGTGGGAGTGTGCTTCAGAACGCACTGAGAAACGTAGCAGGGTCTGATCACATTAGGAGGTGGTCAGGAATGCAAGTGTGCAGTGTAATGTGAAGTCGAAAGGCTGCCCGGCCACAGTGAAGGGCCAATTAGTCAACTTTGTATTGTGCTGGTAGCAGGACAAAGCTGCTCAACGCAGTTGATTTGTCTCTGCCAAACAATTTGGAAAAGGTTATGAAGTCGGTCCCCGAGCCAGGGAATCAAACAGCTGCCCCGACCCTCTGCTCTGAGACAAACACAATGCAAGGGTTTTCCTTTCATCTAAAGCCAGTATCTCACTGGGCTGGGACTGCGGGAGACCAGTTGGTGACTCGAAATTGCAAGAAAATAGACTTTCAGTTTGCAGTGTCACTGGAATCAAAGTGTTTCCAACCAGCGAGCCGTGAAGCCAAGTTTTGTGTGAGCAGTTTTTTGAAAGACGCAGCCTTTTTTTTTTATGTATACCATTTGCAAAACTCTATTCTAGGCTGTGCACATTATTTTTCCCCCCCGCTTCTACCCACATCCTATCCACCTTTGTGCCCCCTTAGGTTTGTGATTCAATCTACTGGAGGACACGTTTGAAAAGAGGATTGGCAGGTTTGGACCAGTTTTATTCATTAATAATCATCTGCAGGATTTTGAGACCTGGACATTTGAGTCAAGTTCAAGTTCAAGAATCTTTATTTTCCCCAAGGGGCAATTTGTTTCACCATCAGTAGGCACACAAAACATTCATACTAGACAAGACATTGAGACATTAAAATAACAATACAGAAATCATCACTGTTCATTGAGAAGTCTGATCTCTACAGGGATGAATGAGCTGCTCAGTCTGTTGGTCCTACATCTGGGCAGCAGATACCTGCGTCCAGAAGGAAGCCGCCTGAACTGAACCATGATCAGGATCTGCCAGAATCAGCCTCGCCTTGTATAGGCCAGTGAGGGTCGTGCTATGCTACAGTTTTACTGCACATCCTGACAATCCCAGAGAGTTTGTTCCTGTTTTTACATGTTAACAGTTCAAACCAACAGATGAAGGTTAAAAAAAGACTCAATAAAACATGAATAATCATTCTCATAAAAGTAGAATCAACATTAAAACCACAGAACTTCTGATAAAAAATGGGCCTTCTTACAAAGTGAGGTCACATGGGGGTCAAAGGTCAGTTTGTCATCAAGAACAGTTCCTAGATATTAATATTGATGCACCACCTCTACAGCTTCACCATTAACGATCACAAGAGTGGCAACTGAAGTTGCCGAGGCTGTAGCCTCGTATGTTTTTGAACATTTTGGAGACTCTCTTGCAAGTGGTCTGCCAGCTAGTGGCCAAGATCCTCAGCCCAGTGAAATACTGGCCCAACAAAAAAGCAAAATGTGAAAACAAATCCATTTGTAAAAAGCTTTAAAGATACTTTTGAAAACTTAAGCTGTAATGTTTGAACTTCAGCTGGTTGTCAGTTTTGAGTTCATATTGTCTTCAGTTTGACAGGGTCAGAAAGTTGTTCCTGCCGTGTGTATAAACTGTCTGAATGATAATCACAGCAGGAGACAACAGTTTAAGAAGCTGCTGAAATAAGCACAATTGTGTGGTCATTACATGGTCAAAATTTAGTTTAGTTTAGTTTACAGAGTAGGCCCTACACCATGTTTATGTCTCTCGAATGCATCAATACATGAACGTGTAACCTTTTAAAGCACACAATCAACGTGGGAAGAGTTTGTTCCCCAACACAAGCCCAGCTGAACAAGAAACCAACATTTAGCATTTGAAGGGGTCTCTGTGCAAAACAGAGACAGAGAACTGGTTGATTTCTTCAAGGTTCTCCTCTCTGCTTAGTCTGCAGCCTTCAAAGTCAGACCACATACAGTTTTTTGTTTGTTTGCTTTCCATTTTCCACCTTCTGTTAGTTTACAATTTAGCTTTAAATACCACAGATAGATATAAAATATAGAAGATTCTTGCACTTTTCCTCAAAGCTCTCAACACAGGAACTGAACAAAGCACATCTGGTCAGCGTTTCCTGAGGTTAGCAGTGGTTAGGCCACCCTTCAAACTGGACATGACCTCACATCACTCTCTACAACCCATTAAACTGGACCTCAGGTAATCAATGCTCTGTTTCTGGGACACTCTCTCATATTGAACTTTCTTATTTAAAAAAAAAAAATTGAAGCTTTAGCTCCATTAATCCGTCTGTTTATTTTAAAATTGTGGGTTTATTTTTGCTGCTTTTGTCTTTGTCTTTCACCTTTCTGAACGGTAAGACAGCTGTTTATCCTGGTTCTGGTGCTGTTGGATGTCTCTCTGCATAGAACAGAAGTTCCTCTCCACTGCTGTCTTCATCCTGTGCATAATCGGAATGAAGGATTAAACTGAAGACATGTTTTGATTCAATCCACTGGTTTCCCATGCTGCAGTCCTTATTATCATCATGCTGCTGAAGGGAACAAGACCTTAAGGCTGCTAACACGACCATGGTGCCAACTGGACCAAGTTCTCACTATCATGAGAACCACTCTGCCAGTAGGACCATGCTGCTGTAGATTTAGTTCTTTTTCACTTTTGGCACCTTGATTCTGTATTTTTGTTGCATGTTTTGAATAAATTCTAGTTTATGTTAGTTTAGTTGCTCGCATTAAGTGTGTAAATTATAGCCGTACAGAACCTATGAGAATCGTGCTGCTGTTGTTCAGTGTATTGTCGTGCGCTGTTAGTGACTGGCAGATCTTTTAGCGTACCATGTGATGCTCATTTATATCTTAGTTTATATCCCAGATCCTCATTTATGGTTTCTTTTTACACTTTATGTTGGACGTAACTGGGACCTTGTGTACACAGTTTCGTTCCACTACATGTGTGAATGATGTGAATGACTCTTAGCTTGACAACTGTTTTACAAGCTGACATTTCACAAACAGACTGGGCTGAACTGTAACAAACTGGTTTGGAACGATTCAACTGAATTGGATTTCATTAGATTTGAGTTTGACTCCAGAATGATGACCTGTGGTGACTTCTCATGCTGTATAAATCTCATTATGCTAAACAGAAAAAAACAAAACCTCTGGGTCTCTTTACGTCTGGCTGCAGGTTCCTTTCAGATCAGCTCTGTCTTTTAATTATTTCCTGTCAGGTTTAACCTCCCCACCTCTTCCCCGGTCAGTGTATTTCAATATTTCAGACTCCTGAGAGCCACAAACAGCATTCTATGATTTTATCCGATAGTGTTAATAGCCCACAGGCCTGTCAGAAATGGAAAAGAAAATCTCATTTTGAATCAACACGCTTGAGAAAACACAAACTTAAATAATAATTTAAAAAAAGGCCTTTGATTTAAGGAGTTATAACAGTTGATGACTTGAACTGCACCTGGATCCAAGGTGTGAGGCCTAAAACTTCAATTTAGCCTTTTTTTTAAAGAACTGTTCATTGCACGTTCTGCTGCTGTGAAAAGGAAGATGTTCATGTGAGCGTTGGCTTCACAAATTGAGAACCTTTGCCCTGCTTATTGCTGGGATGCGTTGTGGGCGGCATGGAGGGGAGCATAATTAAAATAGTTTCTGAGAGAAACAGCACACCACATCTGAGGTTCCACCCTCTTCCAACGTTTGACCACATCAAGAGGATCTCGCTTAGAAACGGCCACCAGAACAACCGCTGATACACACGGCCCGGCTGATGTTTTGGTGTGTTGTCTGACTCGCGAAGGGGTTTCGGGAGGCACGATGCACATTTGTAATTAAAAAGAGGCTGCGTTTCTGTTCTTTTTTTTTTTTTTTGATCATCGAGGTAAATTAAGTGACACGGGCAGCTCTCTGGGTGATGTATGGGAGGGGAAGACAAATTAACCGTCTACTCTCTGGGGGATTCTCAGTGGAGGCCTTCATAACAGCAGTGGAGCAGCGCCAAAGGGCAGAGAGATTTGTAGATGATGGTGCTAATTACCAGAATGCAAACCATAATGTGACCAAGATGGAAGCAATTTAAGCAGTAGTCATTTAGCCTGCTGCTCTTCCGCCCACCGGCTGCTGCCGAGCCAGAGCCGGGGCAATAGGATGGGAAAAGTCTGGGACGACTTGTTGGTTGAAGGATAAAGAATAATGCAGGAGCGACGCTCTACGAAGACAACCCCGTGACACGATATTAATTAGTCTTAAATCAAATGATACAAGTCAAAGGTGACGGGTCAGAAGGAGGCTGTAAAGACTTGACAGATGTCCAATTCAGGTCTTCTTCACTTCTTGATCTCTGCTGCCAGATGCTATAGATAAATTAAACTATAACCGACAGCTCATATAGAGTTTAATCTGCACGCTCGAGGAATGATGAGGGCGTCTAAAAACTCCTAACTTGCAGTGTGTGTGGGAAAAAGGGGGAAGGCCTTGTGTAGGTGTAAGAATTCAACTGTCTGCAGCTTTTTTCCTTCTTCTGCTTCCCTCCTTTCTTCAGAGATGAAGCAGCAGACTTGTTCCTCACCTGCTGCGGTGGCTCGGCCTGTATAATTTGGGATGTCTAATTGCTCTTTTAGGATATTTCAGCAGAGGAGTTTGGAGGGGAGAGCTGCTGAGCGCTGCACCGTGTAATTTTATCCACGCTGTCTCTCACCTCACACAGGGCTGATACCTTCTGCCTCCCCTCTGCTTTGTATCAATTGGTCGAAGTTCAGCCTATTGTCGCCACGAGCTTCTTTTATATGTGCGCCCGGGCAGAGGCGAGGCTCTCAGTCAGCTCCACGGGAGGGCTTTCCGCCGGGGCGAGGAGGATCCCAGTTTAGGAGGAGCGGAGGGTGGTGGTGGTGGGGGGGCCCGGTCGGGCTGTGCTGTCAGAGTTGCGTCTCGGTCTCGGATGCGCGCGCTGGCGGGGGGACCGGAGCTCTCCAGCGTCATAGGGGCCCCCGGACTGGATTTTTTCGCCACACGCGCCCCCTCTCCGACCATGCCACGATGCTGCTGATTCCTCTGCTGCTGCTGCTCAGCCTGCTGGATCCCGCGCGCCCCCGGCCCCGCTGCGCGCCGCGCCAGAGCCAAAGAGCCTGCGACCCCCGGCGGCGGAGGGACGCCGGGGGCCGCGGCGGCGTGTACGAGCACCTCGGAGGAGCGCCGAGGCGCAGGAAGCTCTACTGCGCCACCAAGTACCATTTGCAGATCCACGCCAACGGGAGAATAGACGGTTCACTGGAGGAGAACAACCCGCTCAGTGAGTAGCCTACTTTACACTTTTTTTTTTTTTTTACTTCCTATAAATAATAATAATTGCAATAAATAATAAAAACCAGAGACAGTTCAGCGCATGTGTTTCTTTGCGCGCTCGTTATCACAACCGGTGATTGATTTAAGGGTAAGTTTCGGGGGCCGCTCGGAGCAGGAGGAGGGGGGTTCCTGCTGCAGGTTAATCTCCCGCGTCTCGGGG
>JARVGS010025166.1:0-16816 GCA_031762315.1 Hypsolebias antenori
TTTATTGTATATTATATTTTGTTCAAAAATATTTTGAGGATAAAAGGAGCAGACATCATAAGATTTATTCTTCTTCTTCTACCTTTCATTTTGATTTGTGTATCATTTGTGTTTTATTGTATGAAACTGTTTGTATTTTAAATGAAATGAATAATTTTTTTTGGAATTGGAATTGGAAAAATAAGCAGAGAGGTGTGGAAGACTACAACTCTGCTTCATGGACTGATTTCTAGACTGGACCATTAGTTGTCAATAATCTGGATGTCCAACTGGATCAGCTAAGATTTTATAGAGAAAAGTTATGCTCTATTCAAAGTGGGATGATTCCATCTCTGCATCAGACATGGTTTCAGACCGGTATGAAGCCAAGTACAGGTGGTCCTCGAGTTACGAATGGGTTCCGTTCCTACGGCCCGTTCGTACCTCGATTTTGCCGTAACTCGGAGCGCCGGCCACATGGCAGCCGTCAAGTCTTTTTAAACACGTTTTTTTCAATGTAAAACAACAACAGCGTACTTAGAACACAGTTTAAATGTGTTTCCAAGCAGTTAGCTAACAAAATACCCTCAAAAAAATGGAAAATAAAATGCTGCATAAAAAAGACAACGTAAGGTGTGATGACGTCACTGGGGCGGCGCTGTAAGTCCGAGTTGCCATAAGTTGATGGTGCCGTAAGTCGGTGACCACCTGTATGAAGTTTTGGTGAAGAAAGTGGAAACTTTCCCGCATGTCTGTGAAGTGGTGGTGGTGGGGTGTTCATAGAAAGCTCTCAGTTATGCAACGTAGATGCTTGGCCACCCCAGGGCAACACAGGGCAGCAGGAGGAACTACAAGCCAGGGGAGCGTGGGGCTGAACTGTTCCCTAAGTGTGTGAGTGTTGTAAGGGGGGATAGAAAGGGGAGGTGCGTGGCTTCGGGGCAGGGACGCAGTAGCTGTGGTACGGTGGATACCAAGTGATTGTGTGCATTTCTTTGTATGTGTGTTCGTGCATGTATGTGTGTTTGCACAGGCCATGCCAGCCCCCAGCCCGGCCCATTTGTAATTACACACTCCAGTGGCTGGACTGCGAGGGAAATTGAAGGCCCAGGCAGGAGGCCCCAGCTGCCTCACACTGCCTCTCCATCAGCCTGCTGCTGATTGAGCTGGCCCAACAAACATGCACGCACGCACGCACGCACACACACACGCACGCACGCGCGCGCACACACACACACACACACAGACAATTTACTGTTGTATTTACACAGTCTCACTTTTCACATACACACACGTGCTCAGTGATTCTCGGATGAAACTGCAACAAGATTCTCACACAGCCGGCCTCTTACCGAACCAAGACTAGGAAGGCTGACCTCAACCGAGCAGTTTGTATGTTTTTTTTTTTTTTTTATTGTTTTAATTATACAGAACAACAAGCAAACAGAACAGCAAGTCCACACATCCTCCTATGATACAGGGATTTCATAATCTTCAAACTGGACCTCTTATAACAAAGTCTTACTTTACCCATTCCACCACACGGTGGTGTCTAAAAAATTACTAAAAGGACAGACATAGACATCAGAAAAGTTAGGAAAAAAAAAGAGGAAAAAAAAAAAAAAAGAAAGAAAGAAGAGGGGGAAGGGCAGGGATGAGGTCAAATTAATTCTATTCCAAGGAGTTTGCATCAAATATTTTTTCGTAGTATACCAAGAAAGGTTGCCATATCTTCTGAAACTTTTCAGCTGGATTTTGGACTGTACTTCTTATTGCTTCAAGCTGGAGGAATGACATAATGTCACGCACCCAACGTGAATGTTTTGGGGGTGCTGGACTTTTCCAATTACTAAGAATTAATCGACGTGCTAATAATGTAGAAAATGCTATCAACTGGGATTGGCTTTTTGAAATCCTTTTAGTATGTACTACCCCGAATATAGCAGTGATGGGGTCTGGGTCAATTTTCTCTTCACAAATATATGTAAATGTATTGAAGATCTCTGACCAAAATGTGCCTAATCTGGGACATGACCAAAACATGTGGGCCAAAGAGGCTGGCGCTTGGTGACAGCGAATACAGTTTGGATCGACAGTAGAATACATTTTAGCCAGTTTCGTCCTAGAGAGGTGCAAGCGATTGAAAACCTTAAATTGTATTAATCTGTGTCTAACACAAATAGATGATGTGTATATTTTATGTATAGCCCCTTGCCAGATTTCATCCGTCAATTCTATGTTCAGGTCCTTCTCCCACTGCCTTTTTAAAGGCAAAAGAGATGAAGATTTTATGGATTGGATGACAGCATACAGCTGGGACACACCACCCGTCCGCTCGGATTTGAGTATCAGACATTCATCAAGAGGGCAAGCTTCTGGTTTTAGTGGAAATGTAGGAAATTGAGCACGAACAAAATCCCGGACCTGTAGATACCTGAAAAAATGAGAGTTTGGTAAGCCAAATTCCATTACCAAATGGTCAAAAGGAACAAATGTCCCATCCACAAAGAGGTCTCCCACACTTTTTATGCCTTTTCTTGACCAAGTAAGGAAGGTTGTATCTATAAGAGATGGTTTGAAGAGGAAGTTTGAGGTCAGGGGCATGTGCACTAAAGCTTGAAAAAGACTAGAGTGTTTACGAAGTTGGGTCCAAATACGCAGACTGCCCCTTACAATAGGATTACTGGTATGTGTGCCCACTGCTGCCGATACTGGCGCACACAGTAGTGAGGCTAAAGAGATGGACGAGCATGAGTATTGCTCCATTAATGACCAGCTCGGGCCATTCCCACTCATCGATGTACTATGCCATATTGTTAATTTAAACACATTGGCAGCCCAATAGTAATATAGAAAGTTTGGTAGGGCTAGCCCACCATCTCTCTTACATCTCTCCAGAACTGTTTTTCGCACTCGAGGTATGGTTTTGTTCCAAATAAATGTACTGATGTGCCTATCCAGTTCCCTGAAGAATGATTTGGGAATGAAGATGGGAATTGTTTGAAAAAGGTATAAGACTTGGGGTAAAATAATCATCTTTACTGAATTAATACGTCCAGCCAAGGACAGGGGTAGGGTCGACCAGCGACTGAGATCTTCCTTGAGTTTCACCAATATTGGGTTAAAGTTATTTTGAAATAGGTCATTATAGCTACGTGTAACCTTAACGCCAAGATATGTCATAGAGTCCATCATAATCCTGAACGGGTATGGATCAAAGGAATAATTTTGGGCTATAACATTAATCGGAAACAATACACTTTTAGTGAAATTTATCCTATAACCTGAAGATTTACCAAACTGAAGAATTATGTCTAGGCATTTTGGAATAGAATCCTCTGGATCTGATATATATAACAATAGGTCATCAGCATATAGTGATAATTTATGTATTAGGCCGCCCCTCGTGATGCCCCGTATATCATTGTTGGATCGCAGTGCTATGGCAAGTGGCTCAATAGCCAAATCAAAAAGAAGAGGGGAAAGAGGGCACCCTTGTCGTGTTCCTCTTTGAAGAGTGAAGTATGAAGAATTGTGATTATTAGTCCTCACTCTAGCTTGGGGGGCAGCATATATTGTGTGAATCCAAGAAACAAAGACGGGTCCAAAGCCAAATTTATTCAAGGTTTTAAAAAGATGTTCATATTCAATTTGATCAAAAGCTTTATGCGCGTCTAATGAGATCACAATCTCCGATGAGTGAGTTGAATGTTTGGCGTATAGTATGTTATAGAGGCGTCTGAGATTATGAAATGACTGCCTGCCCTTTACAAAGCCCGTCTGATCCGGATGTACTATTGTTGGGATTATAGATTCTAATCTTAGTGATAGAATCTTGGTGAGTATTTTATAATCACAGGTAAGCAAGCTAATCGGACGATAAGACTCACATTTAATAGGGTCCTTCCCCTTTTTAAGGAGTACTGAAATCGTGGCCTGTGTCATAGATGTAGGGAGTTTTTCATGTTTAAGCGATTCTATGTATACTGAGCTCAACAGTGGAATCAATTTATTGGCAAAGGCTTTATAAAACTCAATTGGATACCCGTCTGGGCCAGGTGCCTTTCCGTTTCTCATTAACTTAATTGCATGTCCAATTTCAGCTTCTGATATTGGCTGCTCAAGGTTGGCCTCATCCTCTTCAGTTATAGTTGGGATTGTTACTTTTTCTAGAAAATCATGACTGCCGGAGTCATCTGAAGAATATACTGACATGTAAAATTATCTGAATTGATCATTAATATATTTTGGATCTGACTTCACTTCACCATCCTGTGATTGTATTTCTGTAATAAAATTAGAAGCTTAATGTTGACGTAGCTGGTGGGACAGCAGCCTACCCGCTCGATCTCCATGTTCATAGTAGTTTTGTCTAGATTTCAAAAATTTTTCTCCTTCTTCTTTAGATAAGAGCAGATCAATTTCAGTTTGTAATGCTATTTGATTCTTGTGGAGATTAGCCGAAGGGGTAGTGGAAAGTAGCTGATCGACATCATTAATTAATTTGATCAATTCATTAAAACGTTTGGATTTATTTCTGTTGAGACGAGGAGTATACTCTATTTTTTGACCCTTAATATATACTTTAAGAGTTTCCCATAATGTAAGAATATTAGTGACTGGCAGTTGGTTAGTTTCAAGAAAAAAGTCAATCTGTGTTGAGATAAAGTCTACAAACTATTCATTAGACAACAACGAGGTGTTAAACCGCCAGTTATATTGAGTTGGCCTTTTCGCTTGGAGTCGAAGCTCCATTAAGACTGGGGAGTGGTCAGAGATGACAATGCTATCATAGCTACAAGACTCAACTAACTGAAGTATTTTTTGATCCAACAAAAAAAATCTATTCTTGAATATGTCTGATGGACGGCAGAGAAAAAAGAAAATTCCTTTGAAATGGGGTTCTTAAATCTCCATGGATCCACTACACCGCTGGACTGACAGAAATTATTTATAGTAGTAGCGGATTTGGAGGGGGCAGCTATAGAAGCTTTGGATTGATCTAGAGAGGGCTTAAGAACAGTATTAAAGTCTCCTCCAAGAATCAGGTGGTGTGTACTCAGCTCTGGCACAGAACCAAATAGTTCTTTAAAGAAGTTTGGGTTGTCCCAATTGGGAGCATATATGCTAACCAAGACCACTGGCCAATTATAAAGTTGGCCTTGAACAATTACAACTCGTCCACCTTTATCACGTATGACTAGTTTGTGAGAACTGTACATTTTTACCAATCAAGATGGCTGTAGACCTGTGACACCCGACCTCTGTAATTTAAGAATGTCTTTGGCACGAAGATGCGTTTCCTGTAAGAATACTACCTCTGCTTTCAGTTTATTCAGATGAGAGAACACCTTACTTCGCTTTACAGGATGATTAAGTCTCCTCACGTTGCAGCTTGCAAATTTGGTTGTTGGTCCGTTCATACCATCTACGGAACCCATGCCTGATACCAACTAGATGAAAACAGTCCAGCTGGATTTGCACAACTGTAGGACCTCATCTCTAGCCCTGAGAGAAAGAAAGGGGAGGAAAAAGATAGAAATTGAAACACAAAAACTACACTACGAACAATAAAAAAAAACAGAGTGACCTTTAAAGTTGCCCACTCTGAACACAACCCTTTGCTGGTCCCTGCCCAAATGAGCGACTGCACCCACCCAACCTCACAAGCCACGATGAAGCGACATAGAAACAAGAAAACTTACCAAGCGAAACTGAAGCCCCACACAAACCTTATGTACCATAAACCATATGAAATATAACTGTTAGTATTAATATCTTTACAAACAGTCCTGAGTGGTGAATATTATCAAAAATAAAATTAAAATAAATAAATAAAATATAATAAAGTAAAACCTACTTTAAAGCTGCAACATTATTCATACAGAGAACTCAATGGGCATCCAAGACACAGAGACATAATTAAATGTCATCATTAGTAGGGTTACTATTATGCAGCCATAAGTCTTTTAAGGAAGCTGGCAGCTTTCTCTGGGTCGGTGAAGCTCCTCTGCACACCGTCCTGAGTCGTAACCCTCAGTTTAGCAGGATACATAAGACCGTACTTCACCCTCGCTCTGCCGCAGCTGCTGTCTTACCCGCCCGAAAGCTGCTCTGTGCCTCGCTACAGCTTGTGTGTAGTCAGGGACCACTCTGATGACGTCACCTTCTTTGGAGACTAATTTTGATGCTTTAACTGCCCTCCGTAGAATGGAACTTGACTACACAGGCTCTCGGGGGCTGATTATCTCTCGGGGCTTGCTGCAGAGTACGGTGCGTCCAGGTCCATCACGTTTTGTAAAAGCTTAGCTACTCGCCGTAACACCCGCTTCACGTCCTTCTTTGACTCCAAGACGCGCAGATTGCACCTCCGTGACCTCACCTCCAGATCCTCAGCCTTGGCTGCCAAGCCTTCCATCTCTTTCTTCAACTCGGATACCTGTTGCTCCAGGCTGGCTATCGCATCCGAGTGAGTACTAGCTGCTGTTTCCAAGCTAGCGGTGCGCTCCTTGAGTGCACTAGCTTTGAAGTTAGCCTGGTCCATAGCCCCCTTCAACTCGTCTCTCAAACTGCTGAGTTGTTTGCGAATTTCTTTGTTTTGCATCTGCTTTCTCGTCCATTTTCTCCAATAATTCAATTCTCAATGAAGTTATTGCTTCTAATAGCTGACTGCCCCGAGCTCATGTTTTCAGCTGATCCACTAGCTTTAGCTCCCTTCCTCGGGTCCAGCATATTTACAACAATGAAAAGACGTCAGTTCCAGTAAAAAATTAAAAAAAGGCAAATCCTCACGGGTTAAAACGATGCACACAGTCGGCCTAAAGCCTCAGATTAAAAATAAATTGTCAAACAAACCACGTCTCCATCTCTTCTAGCCCCAACCAGAAGTCACCTGTGTGTGTGACTTACCTGTGTGTGTGTGTGTGTGTGTGACTTACCTGTGTGTGTGTGTGACTTACCTGTGTGTGCTTCACAGAAGAAAGGTGTGAAGAGGAAAGCCGACACCACCACACCCACCACGTCGGCCATCTCCGCCAGCCGCGCCGACTCTCCGTCTGCTCAGGACACCAAACCACCCAAACTCGCCTCGTCCCGCCGAGAGGCTGCCGCCCGCCCCGCCAAGACCCGCCGGGACACGGTGGAGGAGCTGGCGGGCGTGGACGCAGGGGGCGGGGGAGTGGGAGCGGGCGGCAGGAAGGGCGGTAAGCTGGGCGAGCAGATGAAACACTGCGACGCCATCTTGAAGGAGATGTTGTCAAAGAAAAATGCCGCCTACGCCTGGCCCTTCTACAAACCGGTGGACGCCGAGGCGCTGGAGCTGCACGACTACCATGACATCATTAAACACCCCATGGACCTCAGCACCGTCCGGGTAAGTACGCCAGAGAGGTGAGGTTCTGGTCCGGTGGCTGATGGGTATCAGAACCTGAGTGGGCAGTTGAACAAGGATCGTTTGTAGGTTGTTGAAAAAAGAAGCTGAAAACCACAAAGATCTGTGGCACGTGTCGGATCACCACACACCCGGGTCAAAACCTTACGAGTTTACAGCTGTTGGCCTTTTGGGTCAACAAAACACCAGCTGCACATCCAAAACATCTGGCTTGATGTAAAACACATTTTACATTGTAACTCCAAATATTTTTTATTACCACTGCCTGTGGGAACACAAGGGGGTGTCTCTGTGTTAGCAAAATATCTCATGGACAGCAGAACAGCTTTTTCTGAAATGGCAACTAAAAGCTTCAGAGATAGAGTTCTTCTCTTCTGGTTAATAAACTGCCCAAACGTTGCAGCGCTTTATCAAACACTGAGATTCTAATTTGATTAAAAATGATCATCTGAAGATGAACGGGTCCTAAAGAGGGAGGAGCTTCACTGAGGAGCATTTAGGAACCATATATGTTTTTATGAGTTACTGTCCGTCAGGCAGAAAATCTCTTATAAAAGATGTCCATCCATCTTCCTCTTGTCCTGGACTCAGGTCTCGGGGGCAGCATCTTGAGCAGGGACGTCCAGACCTCTCTCTCCACAGCCTCTTCCAGTTCTTCTGGGAGGACTCCCAAGTTGTTCGCAGACCAACAGAGAGACAGAGTCTCTCCAGCATGTCCTGGGTCTTCCCTGGGGTCTCCTCCCAGTCTGACATGCCTGAACCACCTCAACTGGCTCCTCTTGATGTGAAGGAGCAGAGGTTCTACTCTTGAGTCTCTCCTGATAACTGAACTTCTCAGCCTGTCTCTGAAGGAGAGTCCAGCTGCCCTGCAGAGGAAACTCATTTCAACCGCCTGTGTCCATGATCTCATTCTTTCAGTCTCTACCAGAGTTCATGACCAGAGGTGAGGGGAGGAACGTAGACCGACCTGTAAACAGAGAACTTTGTCTTACAGCTCAGCTCCATCTTCATCACAACAGACCGGCACAGAGTCCACAATACTGCAGACGCTGCACCAATCCATCTGTCAATCTCACGCTCCATTCTTTCCTCACTTGTGAACAAAACCCTGAGATACTTGAACTCCTCCACTTGAGACAGAACCTCACCTTCGACCTGAAGAGAACAATCCACCCTTTTCTGACTGAGGACCATGGCCTCAGATCTGGAGGTGCTGGTTCTCATCCCAGTTGCTTTGCACTCGAACCGCTCCAGTGAGAGCTGAAGATCACGGCACGATGACGCCAACTGGACTATGTCATCTGCAAAGAGCAGAGATGGAATCCTGAGGCCACTGAACCGGACTCCCTTTACCCCCTGGCTGCACCGAGATGTTCTGTCCATAAAACTTATGAACAGAATCGGTGACGACATGCAGCCCTGGTGGAGTCCAACTCCCACCCTGAAGGAGTCCGATTTACTACCGGCAATGAGAATCAAACTCTCGCTCCACTTGTATAGGAACTGAACAGCCCGTAATAACGGACCCTCAGTCCCACACGGAGCGCCCCTCACGGTGTACCCTGAGGAACACGGTCTAACGCCTTCTCCAAGTCCACAAAACACGTAGACTGGATGAGCAAACTCCCATGACCCCTCGAGGACCCTAGTGAGGGTAAAGCGCTGGTCCAGTGTTCCACAACCAGGACGGAACCCACATTGTTCCTCCTGGATCTGAGGTTAGATCAACGATCGGACTTCTCCAGTCCCCCTGAATAGACCTTACCAGGGACGTAAAGAGTGTGATGCCCCGTAACTGGAAAACAGTTGAATTCCAAAAAATAATTTTCAAAGAGCTTCAGAACGTCTAGAGAACTACCGATGACCAAAAGTAAAAAATAAAAAGAATAGCTTTTTAAATTTGTTTTTGGGCTGATCGTTGGATGTTCTAACATTTCAGCACGCTGCTAATACAGATGTTTTTTCAAAACCCACATAAAAACTGTGTTCACTCGACAAACCCCGTGTCAGTAAATCTGGCTTCATCTCTCAGCTTTATGTTGTCTGCGTTACTGAACATTTATTTTGTGAATTATTTACTTTTAGTGTCCCGCGTCGTGGAGCGAAGAGGGGGAATTGGGAATACCCTCCATGCATGTTGTGAGCAGAACTTCAAAAATAAGCGAGGTGCTGACTTCCATTTTGGCTTCAAGAAAGGTTTCCGTTTAAAATTGGGTTGCCAAATCAAAATCCAACATGGCCACCACCATATACGTATGTAAACAGGCCACCTCCATCATTTGAGGAAACTGCATTCTTGTTTTTGTATTGCTTAAAAGTGTAGTTTCCTGAAATGATTGGGGTGGCTGAAGATGTGTGAAGATTTATGGTGGTCAAGGCCACCATTGGCCACCCCCTGGCTCCACCACTGCACCTGGTGGTGGACTCGCCAGGATCCGTCACGCTGCGCTGCCTCAGACAATAAATAAATAAAAACTACGTCTGTTCTTCTCCACGGTGTAACTCTGCTCAGCTGAACATCTCAGACCAAAAACATGTAGGTTTACTTCATTCCCTGTTCACTTCAAGTTGAAACACTCATCTAAAAAAAAAAAAACCCACAAACATTCACTACTCAAACCCCTCAGCGTCTGGGACATCGTACTGCTTGTTTACAGAGATTTGTTCGGCTCCTTGTTTTTGCCCTGTAGCTTTTAGCTACCGTTTTGCTAATTTTAGCTTTATGCTGCACTTTTTTAACTGTAGCTTTATGATCTTGCTACATTTAGCTTTTTGTTGTTTTAAGGCATTTTCGTTAGTTTTTTAATTTATTCGTCATCTTTAGTTTAGCTGACGTGTGAAAAAGCTGAATATATTCTAAGATTATTAAATGTGAAAAGATGTAAAGTGAGTTTAAAAAAAAAATGTATATCCTCAAAACGTTTCCAGATGACGATGAGAGCAGCCGGACCAACCAATCAGCAGCCGGCTGTCAGCGGAGCTCCGCCCAACCAGGTGGCGCAGAGCGGGCAGGCCCAGCCTCCGGGCTCCATCCTGCGCCTCCCAAACCCGGGAGCCAATCCGCAGCTCCGCAGCCTCCTCCTCAGCCAGCAGCCGGTAAGTTCCACCAGCGTCGGGTTCAAACCCCCGGTGTCGGCAGAGGTTGACGCTCCTGTGTGTCCCAGCAGCAGAGCGCCGTGTCTCACATGCCAAACATGATGTCCCACCAAGGTTTAGGACCGCAGCTGGTCCACTCCACGCAAGGAGGGGGGCCTCAGATGCAGAACCAGTGGAGGCAGCCGATGCCAGGTGAGCTCTCCACTGATGGAGGAGGAACATCTGAACCAGCAACACGTCGGGTTTCCAGCGAAACGCTGATTAGATTTTTGTTCCTGTTTGTCTGTCGAGTTCAGACCGGTTAAAAAAACCGGACTCACCTGACACGACTTGACTCGTCAAACTCTAACATCAGCTTCCAGAGATCAAATTATGAAAACTTTGTTTTTGTTTACAAAGTTCATGCTCAATCATCCAGGTACCAAAGCCAATAATTCTCAGTCGGGTCATCTGGACAGTTTCTTTTTTATAGAAACGTTTCACCCTCCATCCGTAGGGCTTCTTCAGTTGTTTTTGTTATTGCTTCAACTCTAAAACCAGCTCAAGTTTTGTTTTCTTTATAATATAGTTTATTTACTTAACAAACAACAACCACCGTCGTCCCATTTTACTTAGAACGGACTTTATTAGAGACATAATTTAATTTTCATCCTTAAACGTGTTTTTTTAATTTCATTTACTTGTTTAATTCAGGTTTAACTATAAAGTCTGAACAGTTCAAAGGTTAATTATAAAATATTTTAATGCTCCATATAACTTTAAATGTTATTTGGGCGTTTACATTATTAACTTCCTTTTGATCTTGCTGTTTGTTTTTATCCAACCGAACTGCTTCTGGGCAACTAAAACTGTTTTAGCTGCTCTTAGCCGTGTGTTACGACTTTATCCTTTTAAAAACATTTAGTTTTGCTGTTGAAACGTTTTTAGTTCCTTCAAACACATCGTTGTCTTTAAAATTAGCTTCAGCAAACTTGTTCTATTTTTGTCTTCCCATATCACTTTTAGGTTTAGCCTTTTGCTACTTTTAGCTCAAGCTAGCCTTTTGCTACTTTTAGCATTAGCTAGCCTTTTGCTACTTTTAACATTAGATAGTCTTTGGCTACTTTTCGCTTTAGTCAGTCTTTGGCTATGTTTCGCTTTACCTAGCCTTTTGTTATTTTTGGTTCAAGCTGGCCTTTTGCTACTTTTAGCATTAGATAGGCTTTGGCTACTTTTAGCGTTAGCTAGCCTTTTGCTACTTTTTGCTTTAGTTGGTCTTTGGCTACTTTTCGCTTTAGCAAGCCTTTTGCCACTTTTAGCATTAGCTAGCCTGTTGCTACATTAGCTCAAGCTAGCCTTTTGCTACTTTAGCTCAAGCTAGCTTTTTGCTACTTTTAGCATTAGCTAGTCTTTGGCTACTTTTAGCATTAGCTAGCCTTTTGCTTTAGTTAGTTTTTGGCTACTTTTCGCTTTAGCTAGCCTTTTGCTATTTTTGGCTTAAGCTAGCCTTTTGCTGCTTTTAGCATTAGTCTTTGGCTACTTTTACATTAGCTAGCCTTTTCCTACTTTTTGCTTTAGCTAGCCTTTTGCTACTTTTTGCTTTAGCTAGCCTTTTGCTACTTTAGCTCAAGCTAGCCTTTTGCTACTTTTAGCATTAGTTAACTTTCGCTTTAGTTAGTCTTTGGCTACTTTTCGCTTTAGTTAGCTTTTTGCCACGTAGCCTCAACGGCTCATTTTCAGCTTCTCCAGCTAATGAACTTGGAGCTGTTTGTTGAAGGACACTTTGTTTTTGTTGTTTAGACCGTCTGTTTCTGGTCGCAGGTCAGATGCTGATGTCTGCAGCTCAGCGGGGACCCGTCCCCCAGCCCGGCATGTCCCAGGTCTCCGGCGTCATGGACGATGAGATCCTCCTGGACCTCATGTGACGGAGCGGTGACCACTCTGGAACTGGATTTAAAGCTGGAGCTTCTTCCAGTTTGGACTTGAGCAGCTGCTGTTTCTTTCTTTGGAGTTATTAGGAGACAAACTTTTTTTTTAATTTATTTTGTTTTATCAAAGCACCGAACAGCAGCAGTTATGGACTGAAGTTTTGAGCATCCTGGGTATTTTTTATGTAAACGGGCACAAACTGCGAGCGCACGTATTCTCTGTGCTGGACTGAGTCAATTAAATCTCTTTAAACTCATCTACGGGTTTTATAACTGAAATCTCAAAGTGTTATATTTTTTTCTCCTTCTTCTCATCCAGATTTATTATTTTCTTCACTTAATTATTCATCAAGTTGGTTTCTGGGACTAGAATAAAGTGACAGAGTGAGGTCCTGTAGTTTGAAGCGTGAAACGTTCGTGCGCTCGGCTGAAGTCTCTTCCTGCAGCTCAGAGTCCAAAGGTGAAGCAGAGACACTGAAATAGACGCAGTAACGGACGGCTCCGTGTCTTTCTGTGCCAGATCTGGCATAAAAAGACAGAACTATCTGTTACAGTGTTAATTTTAACTACAGCAATATGTCGAGGAGCCGTGGAGGGCCTTTCTGTGCCAACTAGTCCTACCAGATGGCTTTTGTTGGCAGGACGTGCAATCAGGCTGGCCGCGTGCGCACACGCCGCAGGCTACATATAGATGCTCAGTCTGCTTCTGGAGCGCGACCTCGGGTTCGGTTTGATTCAAGCCCTGCGCCGTAACGCCGCCCAAACATCCCGGCGCCGCTGAAGCTGCAGAACAAGACGAGCCAAAAGCCAGACGAACTTCACCGAACCTCACTGGAGCGACGCAGCTCGTGCAGCTACTTGTGTGTACACGTGCAACAGGAAGTAATGTCAGACCCCGTCACCTGGGAGACGGAGACGGTTGCTAAGAGACTGTGACAGTGGGTTCTTGTTTCTGAGTTTGTTTTTTTTTTCCCACAAGGACTCACACAGACAGACACTGGCCCCTCAGAGGCCGGCGCTCTTCCCTCCCATCCCCTAATCACCGACCGGCCCCCCGAAGTCTCGCTCGTCTTCATCCGTCGGCTTCTGTTTGACCCGTTAGCAGCCGAGCTCAGGGCTGAAGAGGTTAACAGCTAAAATGGTCCACGCACAGCTGAAACGGTTGGGACATGGTGTCAAATGTTGAAGTGCAACAGTTTGCAACTTTTCTTGTTGAGAACAAAATATTTTGAGTTTTACGGCAGCAACGATCTCGCTGAATCACAAAAAAGTTAAATGTCGTCTGGACACTTTCTTTTTTGGAAGAAATGTTTCGTCCAAAAATCTCGTTGAAGTTGCTCCGGGTTCCCTCTGTGAATCACCTTTTTTTTTCTGACAGTGTGTGAACGTGCAGGACCTGAGGAGACCAGTTAGTGGAGGTTTTGTCCTGTTCTGGTTCTAGCTGTCCAACAGTCCTGGCTCTTTTTCACGTTGCACCGTGTTTTGAATCAGCGAGCAGTCTGGACCGCAGCCGGGTCCGCTCAGCACCAGGACTCTACGACTTGAAGCCACGCTGCTGTAACAGACTCAGTTTAGCACCAACAAGGACTTCCATGAAGCAGACGTCATCTGGAGGGGAGCAGTTCTTTAACCTGTCGTACTGAAGCTGTTTCAGACACGCAGGCTGCCCATGCAGAGGCACTAATGCACCCCAATACCATCAGAGAGGCAGGCTGCTGAACTGTGTGCTGACAGACTGGACGTAGTAATGAGAGTGTAGCAGTCGTGTCCAAAAGGCATTTCAGTTTGGATCTGTCTGACCCCAGAACAGTTCTGGACTTCACCTCAGTCCATTTGAAACGAGCTCTGGTCCAGAGAACACTGCAGCAGTTCTGGATGGTGCTCACATCTGGCTTCTGCTTCGTCTGATAGAGCTTTAAGCAGCATTAGTGGATGAACTGTGTTTACAGACAATGATCGATGGAAGTGTTACTGAGCCCAGAACAGAACCAGACCAGGTTTTAACAACGTGGGCCCAAAGATCACGATCACGTTCTTCAGCCTCGTCCTTTAAGCTCAACGTTTCTATGGATTCTTTAAATCGTTTCATATAATCAACTGATTCGAAGTCGTCCCAATGTTCTGTTGGTAGGCCTGTCGCAATAAACAATAAATCAATTAATCACATGATAAATGAAAATTATCAACCTCATTTTCATTTATCGGCTTTATCGTTTCTTTGTGTCTGTATTTCTTCTGAAGATAATGGACGACAAAAGGCTCAACTCCGGTGTCTTCACTGACCCCTCACTTTCTCTTTTCTCTTTAAAATCCATTTTGACCATCAGAAATTGCATGTTTGGATCGATAAAAGCCACTAAGCTGGGAAGCTAAGCTACAAGCTAAGCTAACAGGCCGACCTCGGGGGTAAAACCTCCGTCTTGTTGAAGCTCCAAAATTCACAGTTGAAACTCGTGCCTTCGTCTAAAAAGTTGTTTTTCTCTGCAAAAAGAAGCTGAGAACTTGTTTACTGATTTTTTTTTTATCAAAAGCTTTGTGTGGAAAAATGCTAAAGAGCTCAAACCACACCGAGCGTCCGCCATTTTGAGAACTGAAGAGAGACAGCCCATGTCACGTCAAGGGGCCTCTCTCCCATTTTCTCAGAGACACGCTGTTCGCTCCCTCACTATCCATCCTTCGGTTAAGTCTTATACTGCCATCCAGTGGTCAAAATAAGATACAACATGCAAACCAAACTACCAACATTTTTTTCGTAAATTCGACAATAATTACTAATTATTGTCAAATTTCAAACAATATTATCGTTTATCACAATAATTTCTGAAACAATCGCCCAGCAAAATTTATCGTGATAACAAGGGCTATATTTAGCCCTTGGGGACACCCTGGGTAAATCTCCAGTCCATCACAGGGACACATGGGGACGAAGGAGACAACATTCACTCACCTAAAGACAATGGAGTTGCTATTGAACCTAACGTGCATGAAAACCGATGCAGCGCGAGAAGAACATGTGAACTCCACACAGAAAGGTCAGGAGGAAACTGGCAACCTTTTAGCTGAGAAGGGATGGCACAAACCACTGCGCCACCGTGCCACAGTTGGCAGAGGATACAAGTTTTTGTGTAAACTTATTTTACAGGCTGAACACTCTGGATTATGTTTTAGCAACGTTGCACAAAGAATGAGGAGTTGAGCCTCAGTGTTGAACCAGATTATCTGTAACTAGAGTTTGAGAGTGAAGCAGCATCAGAGATAACGCCTCAAAGGTCTTGTTGTGTTAAAGTCGACTAATCTTTTTGTTACTCGTACCTTGTGTGCAGGAGGCAGATACAGATGACCAGCAGGGCACGTTGGGCTTCGAGGAGTTCTGCTCGTTCTACAAGATGATGTCGACCCGCAGAGACCTGTACCTCCTCATGCTCACCTACAGCAACCACAAAGACCACCTGGACACAGACGACCTGACTCGCTTCCTGGAGAACGAGCAAAAGGTTAGAAACGAGTCTGCCCCAGTGCATCATTAGCCACACTGGACGGGTTTTATTTCTTTATTATTCTCCACATACGTTCTTCTATCACGTGGCAGCTCATGATGAACCTTCTGTCACCTGTGGGGAGAGAAATACAACAAAACTTTTACTTGATCAAAATCAAGCATCGAAACCCTTCAACCCAGGCGACGTCACTCCCTTATCTAACAGAAGTACAAGTGTTGAGAAGTTCAGTGCAGATGGAACCACAACAATAATTACTGTAGCTTACATTCAGGACGGTTTGTCCACATGCTTAAGGCATTTTTTTTAAAGATGTTTGAGATGTTTTGCTTCTTCAAGAAGCCTTCTCAGTCCAAACATGTTAAACTGCAGTCAGCTGCTCTGGTTTTCTACAAGGTGAACTCCCATGCAAATCACTGTCCACCTCCTTCCTCCTGAGCGGTCGTTGTTTTTGATAAATCTCGGACGAGAACGGAAGCGTCTTCAGAAAACAACAAGTCTTGGACCTCTGAGGATGAAGGATGAGGCGACCCAAACGTCTGGTTAAGAACGATGATGGTTGAAACGCCCGGGGTGACGTTCAGATGGGTTTGAGTTCGGTTGGAGACGCCCACAACCAGACTTTTTCTAAATGTTTTAAACTTGTTCAAAACACAAGTCAGAGCCTCTGGGATCCATCTCAAATCGATTCAGTTCATTACTACAGCTCCAAGTCACAACAGAAGTCGTCTCAGGACACTGAACAGACACATTCAGACATAAAAAGTCAATTATTAAAAGTTATCTATCTAAAGAAGCAGCAGAGAGACGACATGTGGTCCATTTGTCCTCCAGCAGGCTAAGCTTATAGCAGTATAACTAAAAGGGCAGCTTAGGAAACCCAAGCCGACCCTAACTATAGGATTTATCAAAAAGGAAAGTCTTAATCCCAGTCTTCAAACTGGACAATG
>JARVGS010027362.1:0-13209 GCA_031762315.1 Hypsolebias antenori
GGAAGTAGAAACAGAGAGGACAGGAAGTAGAAACAAAGAAGACAGGAAGTAGAAATAAAGAGGACAGGAAGTAGAAACAGAGAGGACAGAAAGTAGAAACAAAGAATACAGGAAGTAGAAATAAAGAGGACAGGAAGTAGAACCAAAGAGGACAGGAAGTAGAAACAGAGAGGACAGAAAATAGAAACAAAGAATACAGGAAGTAGAAATAAAGAAGACAGGAAGTAGAACCAAAGAGGACAGGAAGTAGAACCAAAGAGGACAGGAAGTAGAAACAGAGAGGACAGGAAGTAGAAACAAAGAAGACAGGAAGTAGAAATAAAGAGGACAGGAAGTAGAAATAAAGAGGACAGGAAGTAGAAACAAAGAGGACAGGAAGTAGAAAGAGCTGAGCCCTGCTGAAGGTAAACATGCATTAAACAGGATATTTACTGAAATACTGAAGATCCTTTATTAAATCAGGAAAGATGATTGAGGCACTAAGTGAAAGTGGTTTCCTGTTTTCTCCTCTGCACATCTGATGTGCTAAAACACTGAGGAGGAAGCATGTTGTGTGCACGTGTGGTTGACTGCTTGTCCCTGCAGGACGTCCTGTCTCTGGCTGAAGCTCAGCTGTCTCACACCTCGTCTGCAGCCGTGTGTCGGAAACTCTCCTCCGTGGGACGGCGGGTTCTGTCCATCGAGTCCGTCTCAAACATCCAAGGTTGTCTCTTCATTCTGTCTGCAGCGGCTGAGCGCTTGTTGGTCATTTTGCTAACAGTCGCTGTCTTTGTCTGTCCACAGACGGTCATGAAGGCTCCTGGGAAGCAAGATGGCAACACTCCAAACCCAGAAGTGTTCTGAGCAGACTGAGCCCAGACGAGCAGAGCAAAGAGGCGCCTGACGCGCTCCTGACAAACACTTTGTCCAGACAGCAGGTTCTCACTTCTTGTTCAGCTGCTTCCAACAAGCAGATGTTTGAGGAAAGCAAAAGGTTCTTCTTACATGAAACCTGAACAAACAAATGCTTTGGTCCAAACCCAACATCTGGTCAGAGCTGCTGGAAATACAACTAAAGCAGAGAACTTTCAGGATTCACAGTGTTTTAAAATAAAATAACGTAGCAGGAAATAAATGATGTATTTCTTTGGTAATGTTGTCCCAGAAACAGAAACTCATTGAATTAGTTCTAGCTGGCTAAATGAAGGTAAAGTCACGTCAGCTTTATTTGTAGAGCACATTTAAAACAGAAAGTGTTATCAAAGAGCTTAACAACAACACTGGTAGTAAAATTAATGAAAAAATACCAAACACTAATTCTTTTCATTCATTCATCCTTTATTTAGGCAGATTAATCTCATTGAGCCTCGGGGACTCATTTACAAGAGAGACCTGGGAATGATAATACTAATGATAATGAAAATACTGAAGAATTAAAAAAACATTTCAAACACAGGAGCACAGAACAAAAGAACAAAAAACACTAAATCAACTCACACTGTGAGAAACGTCTGCGAGAACAGATGAGTTTCCAGCAGAGATTTGAACTGAGGAAGGGAGGTGTCCTGCATGATGTTGGGGGCAGGTTGTTCCAGAGTTTGGGGTCCATGACTGAAAAAGACCGATCTCCTCTGAGCTTCAGTCTTGTTTTAGGAACAGCCACAAGCAGCTGATCAGATGATCTCAGGGCCCAGGAGGGAGCGTATGGTTCCAGTAGCTCAGAGAGATAAAGGGGTGCGAGGCCATTTAGGCACTTGAAGGTCAACAGAAGAATCTTAAAGACTATTCTGGACCACACAGGGAGCCAGTGAAGGGAGGACAGAACTGGTGAGATGTATTCAGATCTACGAGTTCAGGTTAAGAGCCGAGCAGCAGCGTTTTGGACGAGCTGAAGATGTGAGATGGAGGCCTGCTGACCCCAGCACAGAGTGCATTACAATAGTCCAAACAGGTCGTGATAAAGACATGGACCAGCTTCTCAAGGTCAGGTCTGGACAACACTGGCTTGAGCTTAGCTGCCTGTCTGTAAAGAAAAAACACACAAATGTATGAGTGAGGTTGTCATCCAGGGTGAGGGTCCTCAGCAGTTCCAGGTGGTCCTCTGAGACCTTCTCCACCTCTCGTTTCACGGAGTCAGTCTCTTCTTCGGGGGCTGAGATGGTGTAGAGGCAGGGCAGCAGACCTGGGACCAGACAGTCATGGTTCGACTCCCAGCCGTGCCCACATGTCGTGGTGTCTCTGAGCAGGACACCCAATCCCCAATGTGTTCCCCGGGCGCTTACATAGCTGCCCACTCTCCACCTGGGCACCTCTCAGGTGTGATGTTAAATGCAGAGAACTGATTTCATGGTTGTATGGAACAGACAATGAAGACAAGCTCACACGTCTCATCTGAGCACCTTCACGTTGACATACTAACTGAAGCACGTCAGAGAAACCTTCTACGCTAGATTTTATTTACAAATCTGTCCTCTCCCCTTGTCGTCATTCAGTCACGGCCGTTTGGCTTTGATGCGTTTTGGGGTGCACGTTGTGTTAAAGTGCCTCGTGGGAAATCAGTGCACGTCTGACTGGAACGCTGTGCCTTCTTCTGAGCCTGTGGCAGTCCTCTCGTGTCTTCTCACGTCCCCTTGATGAAGCCAAGGACTTCAGTGTGAGAAGCTCTTCCTGTCGCGCTGCTTTTTATCTCGTCATTAAACAGCCTGATAAGAAAAGGACGGGGTTCTCATGTCATTTGTTGGAGCGTTAAATGTTAAATGTTAAATAAAGCATCAGCAGCTTTTATTTGTTCTTTTTTTAATCCCTGAAATAAAGTAAACCATCTTGTAAAGAATTGATGATGAGGATTTGCAGTTGAGAAGACAAAAGCAGAAGAATCTGGACCAAAAGCCATGTTAAAACTCCAGCTGGTTCTGTCTCCTTCACTGGTTGACCAGTCTGTGCTGGTCCAGCTGTTGCAAATTTTTTTTTTCATTAACTGACGTACATCCTATAACTTGACCCCTTCCTGTATGACTGCAGTAGCAATAAGGACATTCATGTAGGTTTGTTTGGTTCCACCTCATGTGAACTGCTTGTCGGCCTGCAGGTGTGCAGAGGCTGGGACTCGTCCCTGTGGGCCGAGGACATGGACAGCAGTGAGGGGGACGCCTCGGTCCTGACAGATGAGACGGACTGCCGGTCTCACAACAGCTCCCCGGTGAGGAGGAGAGCCCAGCTGAGGTTCAGCAGGTTAAGGGGAGCCCTCAATCGCTCCTGCTCTGTCCCAGACTCCAACAACCCCCCCTGCCTCTCCGCTTCGCCTCCCGGAGACATAAGTATTCCTGTTTCGGACCTGACGGAGATCGGCGCAGAAGACCAGTCTGTGTGGAACAACAGAGGTCAGAAACTGGACCGAGGAAAGTCGTGTGAGTCGTACTCTTACCGTAACACCGAGGACTGCGAGGCAGCTTCGCCGAGACACGAAGGCATGGACGGCCGCCGAGGAGACGCAACAGTTCAAGAGAGCACCGACGGTCCGTCTGAGGACCAGAGTCCAGACCTGACATGCTCGTACACTTCCTGTCTAGCACCAGAACAGGAGCAGAAGCTTTCAGAGGACGGGGTCGCACCGAACCGCCTCTATGTCTCAAAAAACCACATGACCAAGAGCATGCTGTGCCTGACTGAAGGATCTCAGGATGAGGTGAGCACTGCAGACAAAACACTTTGTGACAGGATCCTGCTGAATGGATTTAAAATTAAAGGTGGCCATCTTGACACAGATGACTTGAAATGTGAAGGAGTTGTAGATGTGCATGTGATGATTAGTTCTTACAAAGAAGCACACTCAGGTAATTACATTATCGCCCACTTTACAGCTAGTGATGAACAGTTGGATTGACTACATTTATTTGTCTAAGATAATAAAAGCTACGAGTTCAGAGGAACAAAATATGAAGAACTAGTTAGAGGGTGGCACAGTGGCTCAGGCGGTAGAGCTGTTGCCTCTCAGTGAGAAAGTCACCGGTTCAAATCCCGGCCGGGTGCCTTACTGGGTGGAGTGTGCATGTTCTCTCCATGCTGCGTGGGTTTTCTCCAGGTTCTCCGGTTTCCTTCCACAGACCAAAAACATGCATGTTAGACTGACTGGTGGTTACCCTAAATTGTATCTAGGTTTGTCTCTGTGTCCCTGTGATGGACTGAAGACTGTCCATGGTGTCCTCCGCCTCTCACATAGTTATTGCTGGACATGTGCACCAGCGACCCCCACGACCTGAAAAGGAAGAAGCATGTAAAGGATGGCTGTATGGCTGTATGGATGTATGGATGGGTGGATGATCGATGGGTGGATTGCTGGATGGGTGGATGTGTAGATGGATGGATGGGTGTGTGAGTGGATGGATGGATGGATGGATGGGTGGACGGATGGATGGAGCTACTTGTAAATATGGCAGATTGTTTCATCTAAAGTCATCTGTTTTGAACCGTTTGAGCTGTGTCTCAGTTTTCTCCCTAGAAACTGGTTTGGACTCTGGTTGAACTCTGGTTGAACTCTGGTTTGGACTCCAGACTCTGGTTGGACTCTGGTTTGGACTCCAGACTCTGGTTGGACTCTGGTTTCAGCATTGAGGTAGCAGTTATAAACATGAAGGAACCGCTCATATATATATTTTTTTTACAAATACTTCGGCTGTTAGCATTATACGAGCTGTTTGCTACAAAGAATGTAAACACTTCTGACTGGATGCTTCCTAACGAGAGAACCTTTAGTCTTTGTTGAAGGAGCTGAAGAGACAGTGAGCGCACAAACACCTTTTGAATAACATTCACATTTTATATTCACAACTCTTCAGAAGTGAAAACATTTGTCAGTCGCAGGAAAATAAACTTTTGATCCAGAAAATCAAATTAAAGCGAGCCAGATGACTTTGTTTAGGTGGAGAGGCTCATGTTTCTGGTGTGAACTTCTGTTTCGAACGTTCGAGCTGTCGTCGTGCCACCATCTCAGAAGCTTCCTTAGGCTTCCAGCTGGAGGTTGTTGACGTGTATCATGTGAGAAGCATGGAGGGGGGAGTGTCATGGTGTCTCTCACAGTGTGCTCTGTTGGAGCCAGAGATGAAACTCTTGGTTTTAAAGTTTTGTTGAGGTCCGCTTGTCAGCAAAACCCCAGAGAATCGAGACGTTGCTTGACAGGAAGTAGCATATCTTTGAGCTTCTTCTGCACGTTGTGGAAAGATTCTGAGGCCGAGTTCGATGTTCTCTGGAGAAGTTGCCATCTTGATGAACCCTTCAGTTCATGAGCTCTCTTTTCTTCTCAGTGGATCTCTCTACGAGAGCTGCTCGTCGGCGGTGGACGGAGGCTCGCGGTGACCGAGCTGTGGGCTCTGTGCTACACCTGTCTCTCCTCGCTGCAAACCTACACAGACTTTCCAGGTGATCTCACCTGCGCCTTCCCTCACAACCTGCGAACATTAAGAACAAGAGCAGCTGCTGACACATGTTACAGTAGAGGAGGCAGGAAGTGGAAGGTTGCTCTCCGAGCCTCTGTCATTCTGCGTATTTGTGATATCTCTTTTTATCCCATCAGCGTATTTTTGTCTGGACACCGTGCACGTGAACTGCAGAGGAGAGGTGCTTTTTCTCAAACCTAAAAACATCGGTAGGTAGTCTCACTTTTATTCCATGTAAAAAAAATTTCTTTTTCAAACAAAACAAAACAAGTGAGTTTCTGGTTTGAATAACTTCCTCTATGTGTCTTCTTTCCAGAAAGCCAGGATGACTTTTTTCTTGCACCTGAATATCAGGAACATGGGATCATAACCGAGAAGGTCTGACTCAGAACAACGTTCATGTTTCACTCCTCGCTTGTTGAATGACTCTTGTTCTGCTGCCGGCACTCAGGCCTGCGTGTACGGAGTCGCTGCTGTTCTCTGGGCCGCGGCCAAGTTCAGCCTGTCGCCCAATCAGAAGCTGGCGCTGCCTCGCAAAATGAAGCGGCTGCTGCTGGAGATGGCCAAGAGAACGCCGATGGAGAGACCGACCATCGTCATGGCTAAAAAGGTATTTTTATTTAGTCATAGCTAAAGCCAAAACCTGACTCAGCTACAACTGTTGGAGACGAGTTGGAAAATTAGAATTCCCTCCAAAGTTTTTCCAAACCTTCGTGGGGGTTCCTAATGTGAGACAGAAGATTTTCTGGACCACGATGGCGACTGGCTCATCAGACATTTTAAAGTCATGGCATTCTCCATCTGAGGCCGAACAGTCGACCTGTGGTTATGTGGTTGCAGGACGTTCGTTTTCGCACGCCTGTCATCGTCCACGAGGCACAGATGCAGAGCTCCTGGGAAGCCCCGCCCCCTGCAGTATACATCACCATAAGGGTTTCTTCCCGCTAATCTCCACTCCGTCCCTGCAGCCGCCGTTTGGCCACAAATCTTTCATGAATAAAGCACCACACTTTTCAGCAGACAGCTCCTCCGTGCACGATGTCTGCACGATCTCCATCTGGAAGTTTTTGGTCATTTGACTAATTTAGTGTTTGAAGAGTCGTACAGCTGAATGTCTGAGCACATTTCCACCTTGACGACCGTGCCCACAAACTTCTGACCACACAATATTTGGTGCAGATGCCTATGTGAAAAAGTTCAGTCCGGACCTTGTGCGAGAAGGGGCGGAGCTACTCTGAGAACAAAATGACGCAAAATTCATCACACTACAACCGTGAGAGCCGCTTTCAGCACGTCGGATGGAGAATGTCGGGCCCTTTAAGCTTCCAAGGTCAATACTTCTGGAACTGTGCTTGGATCTGCAGCCGGCCTTGGAGCACAACACAGCGAGGAGCCGTGCACTGCCCATGCACATACAGCTGGTGACCACACTGGGGTTCCTACAGCAACAGGGGCTTTCCAGAGGGAGCTGGCAGACCGATAGGGACTGTGCCAGTCCACCCTGAGCCGAGCCATGCCATCTGTGGAATGGAGTGATCCGTATGTCAACCAGGAATATCAAATTACCCACAATGCATCTGAACAGGCCAACATTAAATCACAGTTTGCAGTGACAGATGGTTTTCCTGATGTAATCAGAGCTGCTGGTTCCTCAATCCTTTGGTTTCTTTACCTTCAGTTGTCAGTTTGGTTTGAATGCGTCTATAGAAACCACTGGATTACAATTTTTTGGATTAACTCACTCCGCTTGAGTTTTTACTGGACAGCTTGAAAAAAACTGATTTCATTTCGAGTAAATATGTCGTTAAAGAAAAGTTCTGGAAACTCAATGAATTCAGTTTCATGTCTTTGTCTAAATACTATTCAAGTCACTATTATTGTTGTTATTATGTCGTCTTTTGAGCACTTCAGGTAAAAGTCATAGTTTTTTAAGACAATTTGTTCTGTGTTGTTTCTAGAGCTGTTTTTACAACCTGTCATGTCAGGGCATGAGTGCTGAGAACGTCTGGAGGAACCTCATCAGCAGAGTTCACCCAGTAAGTTTACATTTGTACGTTCATGCAGCTGGACATTAGGCCCCACCCACTTTAGCTGCCAACGTTCGGAGGTTGAAATCAGGAATAGTAGTAAAGGTTGTTCAGTTGTGAGGTGTCTTGATCACACAAAGTACAGATGTGAAGATCAACAGATCTGAGCCGATTCACAAGCATCCACAAAGAGACAATCGAGCCGCCATGTTCCACGTTAATGAATCAAAAAACGGCCGTACGCAGGTTTGTAAACACAGACATCCGGTATTGAAAACACAAAATTATAAATTAAGTGTAGTTGTGTTTTTCTCTAAAGAACACACTTGTTTTAGCAGTCAACCCTTTGTCTGGTCGTACTTCTTGCTGTTTATCTGTTTTGTTTTAGCATTAGTGACACCTACTGGTCAGTAGGAGAACTGCAGCAGCATCAGTGCAAACAGAAACAAACACTGAAAGTGATTCATGGAGATCAGCTGATTTTGCAGACAGAAAAGTTTAACAGCTGTTTGATTATTAATACTGCAGAAAATATATTGTCCAGTTGAGTTACGTGTTGAGAAAACACGCCTGTTAGGATAATTTATTATTATCGTTGTAATAGTTCTTTAAATAAATTTGCCACACAGGAAAGGTAGATACAGTATTTTCTTAATCCCAGGTTTTAATCTTGCAAGATGGAGCGGTGTTGAAATACAAGCATTGAAACGTTACATGACGCTCCGTCCCAAGTCTGCTCACCGATAGCTTAAAAGATCGCCTTTTTATATATGTTATCAGACAAAGGCAAGTCCGACGACTGCTGCAGCCTCTTGCAGCACTCTGATCCAGACAAAACAACTCTTTAACACACACACATGGTAATATGAGTTATAACATTTGACTTGAGTAAATGAAAAACATCTGTGACTTTTCACATCTCCATCAACGTCTGCTTAGATTCGTTAGTTTGTTTTATACCAGGTCTTATATTTTTGTTTAATTCAGAGTCAGGTTTTGTGAAGTGTCATTTTAAAATGAGACTTGTTTATGACAGGCCTTTTTATTATAATTTTTTTATTATTAACCTTTATTTAACCAGGCAAATCCCACTGAGATTGAACATCTCTTTAGCAAAGGAAGCCTGGGTCTGAACTAACATGTATGTTTTTTAACTATGCTGTGTGTATGTATATACAGTATATATAAATAAATAAATAAAAAAATATATATATGTATATATATATATACATATACATACATATGTGTATATGTATAGTAAATTATTTGTCTCTTTAGCTAATGTAGAATCATTCTTTTTTTATATTTTTCTTTGTTCAAAGTTTAAGTGTTGAAATAAAGCTCATACTTGATACTATCAAATCAAATTTATTTATGAAGCACTTTTAAAAACAACTGTCATTGGACAAAATGCTGCACTATTGTATGAAAAGCTGATTCGTGTCACAAAATGTGGGTTCTATTTCATCCCTAATGACCGCCAGAGGGCGGTGCTGAAAGCACTGATGTTCCCTTCGTGCGTGTGCTTTTCGAGTAGTAATATTAACAGAGTCACAGGTGTGACACGGATGACCAATCAGAGGCTACATAACCTGGCATCATCTGCGGCTCTGTTCCTTTTTTCTTCTCGTGCACGGTTCAGTTCAGGGCATCAGCCCTTTGGATCTTTTCACCGTCGTCGGAGGCCCGACTGCCCGTTGGTTGGAGTAGCATGTTCGCCCTCCTAGGGGCTGCAATGAGTTAGCCTTCGTTCAAAGTATTTCTGCTGTTCGTTGGGGACTACAGCGGTTTTCGCCGCTCTTCCAACTTGCAGCGTCTAACTACTGTGTGTGTGAGAGGCACCCTCTTCTCGTCAGCAGTACAAAAACAGGTAGCATCTATTTTCCCAATGATGTTCTGATCACAATGAGGATCCAGTCTCTTGTGTAGTACCCACCATTCTGGAGTTTCTCCAGTCTCTCCTTGGTAAGGGTCGATCTCCTTCAACGCTTGAAGTCTATGTAGCAGCAATATCATCTAATCATGCTGGCATTGATGGCCATTCAGTGGGGTGCCATGATCTAGTCTCTCTTTTTCTGTGTGGTGCCCATAGGTTGCACCCGCTGACGGCTCCACAAGCACCAGGTTAGGACCTGCCCTTGGTTCTCAAAGCCCTGTGCCACCCTCCGTTCGAGCCTTTGACGCAGGCGGACCTCAAGTGGCTTTTGTGTAAGACGGCTTTTTTTGTTGGATATTACCTCAGCAATGAGGGTTGGCGAGCTACATGCTCTCTTAGTCAGCCCCTCGTGTCTCAGGTGGGGCCCTGAGGGCTCTGGTGTTACCTTGTGGCCAAACATTGCATTTCTACCGAAGATGTTATCTCACTCTCACTGTAACCAACCATTGAGGCTGGCATGATTTCAGCCTATGCCTGGCGAGGGATCTGGATTATTGTGCCCAGTGAGAGCACTGGAGGCATACGTTGCAGCTACTGCCGTTATACGACATTCAGACCAGCTGTTTGTGTGTTATGGAGGCCCTAGTTTAGGCTGTCCTCTTTCCAAACAGTGCCTCTCCCACCGGATTGTGGATGTCATCTGCCACACCTATGGCCCTTTGCCGGTCGGCGTGAAGGCACACTCTACCAGGAGCATGTCCGCTTCATGGGCTGCCCTGAGAGGGGTTCTGCTGGAAGCAATGTGTTGCTGCATCATGGGCTTCCCCAAGCACATTCACCAGCGTTTACAGAGTTAACGTGGCCACCTCTCATCCCCTGGGCCAAGTTCATCTGCAAGGGTCCTCTGGGCCTCCTCAGTGAGGTGTGTGCTCAGGATTCCTTGTGACATCATTGGTATTAGTCATTCAATACTTTCAGCACCGCCCTCTGGCGGTCAGTAGGGATGAAACGGAACAAAAGTTACATATGTAACTACGGTTCTATGAATCCTGAATGACCGCTAGAGCTTCTCTGTCACTCAGAATCCTTGCATTCCGCAAGAAGATTCTGTAGGAACAGAGCCGTGGATGACGCCAGGTTACATAGCCTCTGACTGGTCATCCGTGTCACACCTTTGACTCCATTGGTATTACTACTGAACAGCGCATGCATGAAGGGAACATTCAGTGCTTTCAGCACCGCCCTCTGGCGGTCATCCGGTATTCATAGAACCGTAGTTACATACGTAAATTTCATTTTTGCTGCTGCTGCTTTAATAAATGTGATTGTTGGCAGTGTATGTATCATGTCAGCCACAAACGCTGACTAAATAATGAAGCAAAGGGCATTTTTAACATATTTTCATATTTAAAATGAGTTTATTTTAAGAGAAGATTGGCAAACCTTCCAGATGTTTTTAAAAACTGAAATCTCTGCTACATTTTCCACCTCCTGTCCATATAAAAATTGTTCTGAAAGAACAAAATATTAAAATAAAATACTTTTAACTTGCTTTGCAAAGTGGAGGTAACTGAAACTCTGGTTTATTTGTGCTGATTAGAGCTTCCAGTTGACTGTCACTCTGTGGTCTAAAAACTACAACTATGGAGACATTTTATGAGTTTTTCCACACCTGTGTATTAACCTGTTCCAGGTAAACTTCCATCCTGAGCTGAAATGGTTCATAACTGACATAAATCATAAATAAAAGAGTTTGAGGAGAATTTTCAGCCCAGCTGTTCTCGCTCTGTATTTTATGACATGTTGTAAATGTGGACGTTTCTGCCACCTGCTGGCTCATCGTGAATATTGCAGCATTTTATCTGAATCATCTGGACAGGAAAAACATAAATACAAAATATTGGTTGTTATTTGAGCTCCACAGTCAGAACCAGTTTGGTTCTGGATCATTTCCTTCACGCTTCCTTGTTTTGTCATATCGGTTTCATATTTTTATTAACCTGTATTTTTTATTTTATTTTATTCAGCCAGTGTTGAAATCTAAAGATGGAGAAGATTTGAGAACAGCTGAAACTCATCACATCTCCTGTGAAGAAGCTGCTCAAAACGGTGGTAGGACGGTCTTACTGCAGTACAGATGACCCTCATGCAATAAAAAACACAACCAGAATGGTTCTGGATGGACTTCTGCTGCCTCATGACCCCAAACAAGATTTAACAAAAATGTGTACCAAAAATACAAGAAATGACTTTGAATGTGCTTAAAAAGTGTCAACTCTTTCTATAACTGAAGAAGATTCACTTAATAAAATCTGGGATCAAACATTTAAACTGCACATCTTCCAAGACTTTTATTTTTGCATTTAGTGTAGTTTAGGAGTTTGTAACTGCATGAGACAATATCGTTGATATTGTGTCTGGGGCTGGTGTGACCATGTGCAGGCGTTGTTCCCACGGCCACTGAGAGCCGACTGGCTCCTGCGGCCGGCCCTGTTCCCCACAGACATCCAGCCCATGGAGAGCTTCAGCTCCAGAGGACGTCACTCCGCTGCCGCACACTTCGCCTCATCATCCTGGGCAGCGACGCAAACGAGAAGGAGGAGAGCCGGCAGTGAGGAGCTGCCACTGAAGGGTAGGCCATGAATACAAACAGATGTGTTCACAACCACAGGTGTCCTTTGGACCTGTGAAAGGAAAATATTTTAAATAAAAGTGTAAGTGTCCCAGCCCCCATCTCCTGAACGAGCTGAATGTTTTGATACACGAACAGCTAAAATGACACAAAGTAGGCGGAGTAAGTAGATTATAAAGCACATCCAGAAAAAATAAAAACAGGATGAGTGTGAACGCTGACTCAGAATCCAAATTATAATAAAGAGTAGACAAAATGCACTGATTCTGTTCTAAAATGCAGCAATATCTAATTCACTTCAGTTTATTTCTATAGCTCCAGGTCACAACAGTCATCTCAGGGCACTGAACAGAATCTTTCACATAAAAGCAGTCTGCTCCGCAGAAAAGTAATGTGAAATAATTATTTTTATAGATGAATGTTTATGTTCAGTGCCCTGAGACGACTTCTGTTGTGACTTGGAGCTTTAGAAATGAACGGAAGTGAATTGAATAAAAATTCAATTAGTAAAAATTAGTAAAGAGTATTGGTCCAAGCACTGAACCCTGAGGAACTCTGTGAGTAACGGTGGTGTGTGAAGGAAGATCCATTATTTACATTTATAAACTGGAATATGATTTAAACCACTTTATTTTTCCAACAGGGTTGTTTTGTTTTTCAGGACTGCAGCTGAGTTCACCAGAAACTGAGAGTTTATGTGGAGCTTCTCACTTTTCCTCCACATCGGTGCCAACGTGAGGCTCGACCCGCTTGTCTTTCCCACGTTCTGACTTGCTGTCAGGCAGCTGGAAGCACTTCTTGTACAGTGGACTCTCCTGCTCGCCCTGAGATGTCCCACGTCCAGGTCTGCTGTCCTCAGCGTCTTTAATCAGAAGACCACAACAGCTGTCCTTAGTGCCCGTGCAGATCAGGACCCCTCACTCTCTGCTCAGCTTGCACATAAATCCCTCTTTGGTGCCACAGCCTCTGCAGGAGCTCATAGCAGGTTGAGACAGCAGTGACGCTGTGAAGGTTCCTGTGATGCTCAGAGCAGTGGAACAGAACCCACCAGAGTCCACAACGAACAGAACCAAAGGAAGAACTGGTTCGTCACCCCCAGAGTCCACCATGGGACCGCAGGATGTGCTGGACCTGCTCGAAGGAGAGTCCATCGTCATGTCATCATGGTATGTGCATTTGTAAAGAAGCGATATGATATAACTTTTTTATTATTTAATCACAGGTGTGAGGATGGTGCCCTCTGGTGGTGGGTTCTCATCCTCA
>JARVGS010030798.1:0-16555 GCA_031762315.1 Hypsolebias antenori
TTGACACCTGCATTACTGAGTATGAACTTTCTTAGTAGTTGTTTTGTTTTTTTAATTCCTGGAGTGATATTTCTATTGGTAACCATTTCCGTACCGTTGTAGATTAAGACAGCACCTCCAGGCAGAAGCGTTGTAATATGACGAAGTTCAGTGTTAGATCCTGGTTCTTCTTTGAGATTACAGATTCTTTGTCCCCTCATAGAGGTGGCTCAAATGAGCATATAAATATGAAATTGTAAAAATGCTTTCCCACAGTTGTATATTGTTTTATAGAGACCCAAAAGATCCAACTTGTTGGACTAAATGAAGATTATAAAAAACTCTCACTGCTGTTATCTCCTACTGAGACAGTTGTTCAAGCGTGATGACGATTAACTATAATCATGATCGTGGTGTACTTGAGTGGGATTTAATAGTCTGGAATCCTCTCAGCTGGATTATATAGGCTTATGTCCAGTTCAGTCTCATGCAGGTATTTTTTTTAATTTTTGTGCCAAACAGCTTAAATGTACAGTTTTGTAATAGCAGATTTATACTTATTTCAGGTTTGAGGAGCCCCATTGTGCAACTTAGCTTGTTATACCATGTGCACATGCCAAAAGCCAGTTTAGGTATTACTGTTTCAATACAGTATGTGTAAAAATGTACAGGTTAAGCTTTGATTGTGGATTTGAAGTTCGTTTGCACCAAAACTAGTGTCTAGACATTTTAAATGCTATCTGGAAGACGTGGAGCTTTTTGTAAGAAGGTTAAAAGGTTGGAAACCTTCAAATTAATACTTTACAATCTGTTGCATTTTACACAAGCTTGTTATGTCATCCTGTATCAAATCAGGATAGCAGAAAAAGGAACTTGCAGTAACAATACAATCACAACATCAAGATAGTATATAATGTAGCCAAAAGATAATTTCCTATTTTTTAATATGATTCGCTTTTATGAACTTCCCACATGGAATATAGTAAACGAGGAGAAATGTAGAAAGTTGTTTCGAATAGCAGCGTTTATTGAGAACCTGAGGAAGGATCAGAGTTTTAAAGTAAAAATATGTAGAGGCAAGCAACATAAATTAACTACAAGCCTCACATATCAACTTACTAATTTGAATAATGTTAATGGCAGCTCCTTTTAACGGTGGCATCCCTTCACATCATCATAGTTTCTGCTCTGGCTGTGTGATGGCTTCATTCTCACTTTCTTGTTTGTTTTTCTTATATTTTGGTAACAGAAAAGTTCACTGACTGAATCTCTTGTTCATTTCAATAAAACCTGCTTCCTTGTTTCTTGTCCAAGTACAGTAAATAAATGTGGAAACATGTATTTTGCCTTTTTCGTGGATTAAGTTCACACCCAGTGATGACCATGCTATGATGTAAAAAATAATTCAAAACATGGATGATCTCTGCAGGGTCTTGGTGAGGGCTTTAGATACAGTATGTTTTAATTCAATTCAATTCAGTTCAGTTTATTTATCTAGCACCAAGTCACAACAGAAATTGCATCAATGCACTGAACAGAAACATTCAGATATAAAAGTAATACATTACCACGCTTTATCTGAGGAGCAGATTGTTTGTCCAGCACAGAACTCTCATTCTGAACAAGCATGAAGGCGACAGTGGAAAAGAAAAACTCCCCATGAGAAAGAAATCTTTAGCAGAAACAGACTCAGGACAAGCATCATCTGCTTTGACTGGCTCAGTTTGAGAGGAATAGATACACAATGGCAGGTCAAGAATCAAATGTTAAGATATAAATAATATCAAATGAAAACTATTTAGTTTTAACAATTCATTTAATAAATGAGGTCAATTTGTCCTCTAGTAGTCTGTGCTTAAAACAGCATAACAACCAACCCTAACTATAGGATTTATCAAAAAGGAAAGACTTAAGTCCAGTCTTAAAACTGGACAATGTGTCAGTCTCACAGACAGAAAATGGAAGTTGGTTCCACAAGAGAGGAGCCTGATAACTGAAAGATCTTCCTCCCATTCTGCTTTTGGAAACTCTAGGAACCACAAGCAAACCTGCAGTCTGAGAGCAAAGTGCTCTGTTGGGAAAATATGGAACAAGAAGATCTGTAATATAAGGTGCAGCTAGGTTGTTGATGGCTTTGTAGGTTAAAATTAAGATTTTGAATTCAATTCTGAATTAGACAGGGAGCCAATGGAGAGAAGCTAAAACTGGAGAAATATGGTCTCTCCTACCAACTCTCATTAAAACTCTGGCAGCAGCATTTCGGATCAACTGAAGACTTTTTATTTTATTTATTTATTTATTTATTTTGGCACACACAGATAACAAACAATTGCTACATTTGAGTCTACATAGATGTGATAAATGCACAAATCAGTTTTTCTTCATCATTTTAGACAAGATGTTTCTAAATTTAGTGATTTATGCAGGTAATATGCATAAGCGGTTCTGCACTTTTTGTGAACAACATATGGGCAAAATCCTTTAAATCCACAAATGTCTAGCATATTTTAAAACACTTAAATGTGTATTTAAGTAAAATAAACTGTATAAACACAAATCTGTTCTATGAATCTCAGTGGAGTCTTTTGCACTTTTTAAAGCAAAGACTTATCTTGAAAGAGTCCAGAGCGTGAAAGGAAAATAAAAGACATTTCAAATGTCAACACCCGTGGGGAGAAACTTGAGAAGAATATAAATAATAAGATTAAAGCAACGGTATTGATCACTGGTAGGAAATTAGATTGCTGCTGCCATAAAAACAATATGACTTAAAGAAAGAAAAAGAAATGGGACATTAAGAATAAATAGAGAGTGAAAGAAGAAATAAAATGCCAAACAATTTGAACAATCAATAGAACACCCAGTTATTAGTTTTCATAAAAAATCACCAAGCCCAATCAGTTTGTGTTCCGTTTTGAGAGATAGTTGGGGACTGCAAGATCATTTATCGCTTGCTTTTAAAGTGACACAAAGACAGAAAACATGTAGGATCAGACAGAAGCTTGTTCAATAGATATCCCAAAGCTTTTAATCTGTATTTGGATTTGAATTATTAAAAAAAAGACTAACAAGTCACGTTGTGAACAATTTTGAAACGTGCCAATGCTATTTCAATGGCTTTTAGAAAACATAAACATTAATATTATCCCCTTTTGTTTTTAATGTACTTCTTTGTTTTTTTTTAAATGCCCATAACTAAAATAAAATAGAGTATTAAGGGTAAATTTTTGTGGGGCTCCTATAGCTCAGTGGTCAGTGTGGCCCTGTAATCCTGAGGCTGCAGGTTTGAGCACAGATTAAGCCAGGACGGGCATCCGGCATAAAACAATTGTCAAATGTTTCATGTGTGTGCTCGCCGTGGCGACCTCTGCAGAAGGAAATAGCCGAGAGAAAAACAGCGTCACAGTTAAACTGATTTGACAAGATGAATCAGCTGTGATTCGGTGAAAAAAGTCAAAAATCTCCATTGAAAATGTCACAGAAATTATTCCAACAACAGTTGTTGAGACATAGGTATGTGTACTAAATTGATGGAAAACCTGACTGGATCGACATCTTCCCCCGAAGTTAAACCTTTTTCTTTTGCAGCTGAAAAAATGTCAACCATTCAGAAATGTTTTATTGCAGCACCACTTTTATTCTGGGTGCAAAATAAATACAGTATATTATAATTTGCTGCTAATCTGTCTAAATGTATACATCCATTTATTTGAGCTGTACATTGATGTTTCTGCATATTTCAGAGTAATTTGATTTTTTAAAAAGCTAATATTGTGACAACTTAAAGATGACAGCTTTATAAAGGAGAAAAAATACTTTTCCTAAAAGTATGTTAAATTAAAAAAAATCTTTAAAATAATTGTTTAGTTCAAAAAAAAATTTTTAATCTCTTTACAAGGTTAGAAGCCAAACTTTAGGCGAGAACTGATGTAGCATTGTGCATTTTACTGAATAGTTTATTTAATGCTCACAGATTTAGTTTGTACATGTGATGGTGACCTAATTCCATGTTAAATAAAATAATTATAGGCCCTATTTGCTGTCAGGTAGAGTTTGTGAAACATATTTTTAATGCAATTGAATGTGCTTGTTATTCTTTCTTGTTGTTTTCTCACAGTTGAATTTGAAAAGTATCCATATTGAAAGCATCTGTAATATAGAACAGCATCAAACATATCCAGACATGCTTGTTAAAAAAGACTATAATCTGAGACAGCATGCTCCTTAATAATGCTGGAATCTAATATACCAAATATGGCTATAATGGATTGAATTAGTTTATAATACTTTGTAAAATTGTCAGTTTTACTAAATAAATTCACAAAATAAATTAGTATACAGTATAATTTATATAAAATGACCTGTTTACCTTTTATTTATGTGTAAATAAACTTGTGCTGCTTTTGGTATGGGATTTATAAAACATGTTCTGTATTTCAATTAACAAAAGTCAATTCTGAAAATGATGCTATGTCTACTGGTGAAACTGTTGAAATAAATCTTATTTATTTAGTTAGTTTTTACAGTATTTTACTTGAATAACGTTAGCTTGGAAATTTTATTTTATTTTTTTACTATAAAAAAGGGAACAACTTTAAATCAATCATGTGGCCTTATCTAGTTGGAGCCAAAACCGCTATTTTCTCTCACCGGCTCACTCCAGTCTCAGCGTGGTGTTGCATTTCCCACTCAGTGGCCGTTGCTCCAATTCTTCAACCTCAGTTAGGCAACATCCTTACGCTGATCGAGCTATTAAAGGTTACATTACGTCGTGGGCGTAACGGCTCCTCGTAATGGCGACCGTGCGGTAGATGTGCCTAGGTTAGTGAAAATGAAGCGAAGAAGAAGTTATTTCTTTTAAGAAAAACGCCGAGGTTCCCCGGAGGAGCGCTTTGCGTCTGTAACCATCTTCTTATTAAGTGGTAAAGTTAGCTGTACTTTTGAAATTTCGTACTCCCAAAATGATGAAGCTCAAGTCCAACCAAACCCGGACGTACGACGGGGACGGCTATAAGAAGCGGGCCGCTTGCCTGTGCTTCAGGAGCGAGACCGAGGAGGAGGTGAGCTCGGGGATGTCACTGTCTGCTAGGCCATGTTAAGCTTAGCACCCGTAGGTGCTTTCACTATCCTATCCGCCTTTAAACCGAGACAACTATTAACACAGCGGCGGTTTTAATGATTATAACCTCATATTTCAGGTCCACATGTTTCCCACTTGGTGTATGTGTTATAAGTTAGATTTTAGTTCCAACTTTATCCAGGCGTTATGTAAGCCTCTTTAGCTGTGCCTCGGGGTTTTGCATCCAACATTGCTTGAGTGTTAGCCGCGTGCTAATGCTAACGTTAGCATGCTAACTAGCCGCGCTGTTGCTCTGGGCAGCCGGCTGTCAGCCAGCCGGCAAACCACAGCTAGGCTTTGATCAGATTGGTGGCTTTATCTCTTAAAGCCTTTAGCTAGACAGAAATGATTATTTATTGTTTAAAAAAAATCTAAAATATTTGTTTCATTAAATGTTGCATAATGCCGAACCTTGGCACCAACTAGTGTTCTTATCCTCTGAACCACCCTGATGCATGCTCAAATCCAGGTAGAAAAATCTAAAAAAGCTAAGTCTGGTCGCTTTTTTTTTTTAATTATTATTATTATTTTTTTTTTTTTTGCTTTGTTTTGTTTTGTTTTGTTTTATTGAATGTCCAGATGACCAAACTTAGCTTTTTTTGGATATCCTCTGAACTGTTAGCTGGGATAATTTAAATTATTGGCTTGTTAGTGACAGGTCAGTCAGCATGCAGGTGAATGTATTTTGGGGTGTAAATGATACAACATTGGCTTAAAACACAATAAACATAATGTAACATAATTTTAATTATGTTTGAAATCTGCCCTTGTGCTCAAATCATCGTTTTGCAAGAAATTGACCCACACTGATTAAAACTCCTCAGCTGTTTGAGAAACAGATGTGTTCTTCATGTACAAACAAGCGTAAAGGTGTATTTATAACTAGAGTTTTAAGTGAGTCGGAAAAGTTCAATTAACTCAGCTTCCCATCCTGTTCATATTATTATTAATTTTTTTTTTTAATAATTGGGAAGGAGTAAGAGGAAATACATCAGTATCAACAGCACACAAAGAGAAATGTTCAGGGATGTAGTTTTACCGAATCTGCTTCCAGCCCAGCATCACCTGTTGCAGATGTTTGGCTTTACTTTGGCTTTACTTATAAAAGGTTGGATTAGGGTTATATTTTCTTTGTCAGTGTGGCGGTTGACTTGTTTTGTAAAAAAAAATTTTATGTACTTGAGGATGAGAAATAAGAAACACTGTTCAGGTAACGTATAACCAAGCAGACCTACATGCGATGCATTACAGGTGCTGTTAGTGAGCAGTAGTCGACATCCTGACAAGTGGATAGTTCCTGGAGGGGGAATGGAGCCTGAAGAGGAGCCCAATGTTGCTGCTGCTCGAGAAGTGTGTGAAGAGGTTGGTTCTGGTATTTTTTCCCCTATTCTTAATATTATTCTAACAAACAAATGTAGTCATTAGTGATCCCTATGTAGGCTTGGCTTAACTGTCAGACTTTGATTTATCCTTTCTTAAAAAAAAAAAAAAAAAGGTTGTAAAACATGCCTTTCTTTAGACCAAATGTGATGTTGAATTGATTTCCATTTGCATTGCAGCAAATTGGTTTGAGCACAGGCTTACAAGAGTATTGTTACATTTCCAGTAATTACATCTGTATTCAACACTGGGACTAATACTTTGCTCTCAGGATCCTTTTTGTCAATACAGTCATCTTGTTTGCATGGGCAGAAAGAGGGAGCCTGACAACATGAAGGCTGTATCAGATGTCAAATGGGTAAATGAGTCTGAATAGCTGCTCAGTTGTTGCACTACCAGACCACAATTTATATATACATTATACTTAAAAACTAGAACAATTTACATTTTTTTTTTGTATGTGTTTTACATTTTTTGTTTTCCAAAAGTACCTTTTGTAACATCTGTACCTGAAGGGACAAAATGTTTAAGTTTTGTTTGTGTAAAGCTAGACTGGTGAAAATAAGTGAAATTCACTAAGAAGCAATCACTGATATCCTGCCAACACTGGAGATTTCAGATTAGGTGTTCCTTTGGTATGTACTCTATTAATCTCTTGGGCTGTTTTGATCAGAATGGACACAGGAATACTGCAAATTGTAAATTTCACCCTGTACTTTTGTTCACAACAGTCCTGTTTGTAAAGCCCATCTCTGTGTGATGTACAGATATTGAAAAAAAATCTCTTATCCTGCCTCCTTTGGTGGGTGCAAGACACTGCAGCCTGCCAGCACATTTCCACGAGGTCAGAAGTAGTGTCACGTAGTACAGAGGTTCGCTAAAGTGCTAAAAGGCTGCATTCAGAAATGCAATGGGGATTTTGAGTGACACTCAATACATCACCACATTCTCTGGCTTTCTAAGCCTCTTATTGGACGGTGGTGTAACAGGACATATTCTAATCCTGGCAAGCTTATTCTGATTACCATAAGAGTGGTGAGCCATTGCTTATGCTTATTGGTTTAGAGTCCTGCCAGCGGGGTGGGGTGGGGGCATGAAAATTCAGCTCTCAGGAGCTAGCCAGATGTTAAACAGCATCTCTGTCAATTTATCTAGTGTCAGTGATACACCCCACCCTGCAGTTTGAAGGCACAGGACAGTACTGCATAAGTAATGCAGCTTCAGTGTTGTCCATTCTCTTTCAGGATGATGCCCTTTTGGTTTCAATTACTGTACATTGTGGCCATGAGATGTTTTCCATGTCATAAAAACATATAGACGGACTTTTGGCCTATTGCTTAATCCCTGGCATAGTTAGGAGCTTGTAGTGGGGAGCCTCTTGTTTTTCATGTGATCTGTCAGAAGACTTGAAGGGTGCTAGACCAAATCCATGGTGCCGTGTGAGGACTCAACATTTATTTATAGGCTGAAACTGTAACCTGAAGAAGCTGCTTCAAACATGTCAGTAATGACGTTGCTCTGTATTTAAACCTCAGGATCTATTCACCTGGGAGTAAAGGTCCAGGGGATAGGGGATTTTGGCAGTAAAGTATATTTAAAGTAAAATACCCTGAACAATGTTCAATGTGTCCCCTCCCGAGGAAAGAATGTAATATTCGCTCAGTTTTGATCGTTTAGGAGTAAAGTGACAGAGAGAGGTTTATTCTGTTGTTTCTGACCTTTTAACATAAGCCTGCTTGACTCTTGAGGGATTTTGTGTGAGGAGCTGTTTGGGTGACGGCAACAGCTGAGCACTGACTTTTTGTGTATTGCTGCTGTAAAATCCACAACTTCAACACCCACTAAAATATCTGCTATTTCAGTAAATTGTTAATTGGCAAAGTTTCATTTAAAATAAAAATCACAAAAAAGATCTTCAATTTAACAATTTTCCTCAGATTTTTACCTACCGGTAATTTGAAAAATACAGTATGTATTTGTAGTTTAGACTGTTTCTTGAAAAAAAAAAAAAAAAGATGTCTCTGACTTGTGCTGCACTGGTTTTATTTTATCTCATATATGCTTAATTTATTTAATACAAATGACAAATCAATCATTTAAGTTAAAACTCAGACATCCAGAAAGTCATTTAAAGGACATCTGTGTCATTATTGACTAAGAACAAAGTATAATAAATATATATATTTTTTAAATCCTTGTGTGTTACTTGGAGGACAGAGCAACCCTTGAAAAGAAAAATGAATTTTTTGATTCAGTGTAGACCACTGCAGCAAAAGCACAAGCTTGTTTCAAAATCGCCACACAAATTACATCAGCACCTTCTTATATAAACAGCTTTGTTGTGTTTTATCCTTTAAATGGAGTTTGTAATTGTCTGTCCTTGTAATGTGGCAACATTTTCTAATCTTTTTATTTGTTCTGCAGGCCGGCGTGAAGGGGACTTTAGGTCGCCTAGTTGGAATATTTGAGGTAAGCTGCTGTTTACTTGCTGTGGATTATTTTGTCGACACACCTTTTATTTTGTCGACACACCTTTTGTGTGATTGTGATTGAGAAATAAAGCGCTGCAATAATTATTTCTTTGCTTTCCACAGAACAAGGAGAGAAAACACAGAACCTACGTCTATGTTCTTATTGTAACAGAGGTGCTGGAAGACTGGGAGGACTCTGTCAACATTGGTAAATAACTATTTGTTTACTTGACAGAGGAGATCATACAAAGTTCCCAGTCAGTCACATGCTTAAACTGTGGATTTAGTTTTTTTTTTTTTTTTTTTTTACATTTCAAGACTTTTCATTCCTGCCCTTGTGATTTTCTCTGATTACTAGTCCAGACCCAGTTTTCACTTTGCTTTTTCTCATTGTGTCGTGAGTGAACTGTCTCTACAGTGGTTGTTTTGTTTTGTCAACAGGGAGAAAAAGGGAATGGTTTAAAATAGTCGATGCCATACAAGTGTTGCAGTGTCACAAGCCTGTGCAGGCCACCTACTTCGAGGCCCTCCAGGGGAGTTGCCTGACCAGTAACGGAACGCCACTGGTGACCACAATAGGTGGGGACCTCTCCCCTACCTACAGCATCAATCAGAGCTCCGTCTCGGGTATCAGATAACTAAAACCACGACTCTGACTTCCCCAGGAGCTTTTGCCACCACTTGCGCTCTTACTTGTCACTTCTCTCTTGCTCCTCTCCCTTTATCTCCCTTTTGTTTTTATTCTTTCCTCAATAACATGGATTTGCCTTGCCAACTCCTTGGTGCCAGAACTGAGGCACAAACTTGATGAGAAGTGTCGGGTGAATAGTCTGAAATATTTGTAAATGTAATTTTTGAACTCTTCCCCCCTCCTATACTGACAAATTGCATGAAGTGTCCCCTCATTTCCAGTTCTTTATGCACCCTTAGCGTGGTGATTATCGAATGCAAGAACTTTTTACTGTTGTAATGTAAAAGTGTACACGTAGTGCTTAAGCTGAAGGCTTTTGGTGGTATTTTTAAACGTCTTCTCCATTATTTTAATTTTTTTTTTTCCTGGAATTAAACGTGCCCGTTATTGTACTCCCTCCCCTGTTGTAAAGATAGGAAATATTGTCTGTACCTGAATGAACAGAATTGTGGAACGTGTCTTGCATGAGCACTGTAATCGAGTCTCACTCATTTGAGTGACGTTATGCAGATTGTGCAACCAACTTGTGGCAAGGTCTTCAGCTGTTCTCCCTTTACTGTAGTTGTGTTTTTAAACACAATAGTACTGCCCTTAAGTAGGTTTTCAGTGTCTGTTAGTTTCAACCGTGTCTCTTATTTTCATTTTGTTCGTAACATAGCACAGATGACTATAGCGGGCACTTTTCATTGTGTTCATGATGATGATGATTATTTTTTAATCCTTTCCTTAGTATTTAATCTGCATCCCCCAAAAGGCTCAGAACTCGAACTTGACGTTGAAAGTAATGGATCTACAATGCTGTCTTTGGCATGATGCAGAACAAAACAAGCCTTGTACAGTTTGAAACCTTGTTTTTAACTTGTAAAATGCTTTTGGATACTAATATTTTGTTTCTTCTTGTTCGTTTGGTTCTTTAACGTTTGGCAAGTCTCTTTAGCTGAGCTGCGTCACCTGGCCTCGTCGTAAGGCAGCTGGCTCAATACTGTGAAACTGGAGGCGCTGTAGATAGCATGTAAGAGGTTTTTATTGTAAATTGTTTATTTCTGTATAGATCAAAGGTGAAAGTACAAACGACAAGACACCTCTTTACGCGTCTCCGATTGCTACGTGTCGTTTCAGCCGAGGCTGGAAAACCGATTTAGCTTCTTTTGTTGGTGTCAGAGCTGTTGGGGAATTTTCTCTTGAGAAAGCGTACAGTCGAGCTGAGGCTAAAGAACAAGGAATGAGGCTGTGGGTGAGATTAAAGAGTGTATATAAAGACTATTCATGAAGTATTTCCCCTTTCTTAGGCCAGGTCATATGTTGTAACATGTTTGGTCAAACAAATTTCAGTCAAAAGTTTTCAAATCACTACTTGACTCATCAACAAGTCTGTAGTGTTTACTGTTTATCAGTGTATTTACCTGTGAAGGGTTTCTCATTAGTTTCACTGCAAGCACATTAATATTACTGTGGTTTTCTGTCCATTCTAAAAACTGACATTCACTTTTCCCCTCATTATTTTTAAACTGATGAGGCTAAATGTTGATTTTCTGATTACACATCCAATCATTTTTTTAACAACCACTTGTAGACTATACCAAATACATGCATTACTAAAGCTCATCTGAGCTGCTTTTCAGGCTTTTTTTTTTTTTTGTGGCTACTTTCATATTTTTCACTGTGGCTGGTTGCATGGTCTGGCTACCTTTTGCGCTAAAAGGTCGCTGCATCCCTAAAAAAAAATAAAAAATGTTACAGGAAGGAAGAAATCCTCTAAAGATTAAAACTGATTTAAAAATAATACATCCATAAAGTCGAGAAGAGATGCCTATTTGCATAGTGGTTGTAGAAAATTTGACTTGCTGATTAGAACAATATCAGACAAATTGTTTTTATTACTTTAGATGGTAAAATTTAATTACATTGCTTTGATTTTAGTTATTCCACGAGGTACAAATGTTAAATTATGGTAGTTCAATGCCGTTTCAGTACAGCCATGATTATGTTTTGTAAAGTTTGTAAACTAGAATGTACCGTAGCTTTAAACCCAGTGAAGATCTACAGAATTAGATACAGCAAGAGGACACATTTAACCAGAAGTACACAGAAAACTGTATTACAGTATTGTATTTATGAGAAACCCCTCACAGTATTAAAAAAAAAAAACAATCCTTTTGAAAAAAGGTTTTTCTGTGAGTGACCTGAATTGATTTTCCTGTTTGTTTTCTGGTGGCCCTTCACTGCCTCAGTGAATAACAGCTTCAGATAAACCCAGTGTGCACGGGTGACGATTGAGCAGCTCCTCGGTGCCAGGAAGAGCAAAAATGGGTCGAAAGTCTCCTCCCGCCTGAGACTTTGAACCAATTTTACTGCTGCACATTTCAAAGGTGTGGCGGCCAAAGTTTTTCTTTATGATGCCCAACTTGGCACCAGATTTTGTTGCTTCAGCCTTTCAGTCTGCATGGAGATTGTGCAATCTGAGCACAATAGAGGATGTTAAAAATAAAAATTAGCCTAACCTTTGTTGATTTAAGCAAAAGGTACAATCAAAATGAATGAGAGTACTTTCACAAGTAACGGCCAGTGATATAATTATTGAGCTCTCGTCTCCAACCATTGTTTTTGTTTTTTAGTTGTTTTTGACAAGCTTGTGTCTAACTTTTAAAAATCACCTGTAAAACTGAAAATTCTAGCAGTTCCTGGTTTTAAAAAGCAATTAAATCTTGGAAGACTGAAATTTTCCCAGATAACTTTCACGGTGGATTTATTGTGGAGTAAAGATGGCACTTACCGGTAATAATCTGCAGTGTTTTATTTTTATGACTGAAGTTAAAATGGATAGTTTATTTAAAATCATTTCTTTTACACAAATGGCTCATGTCTGCCACTTCAACCGGCCTCCTCTTGTGGCCGAAGCTGTAGTATTACAAGTGCATCACCCAGCACTGGAGGATCAAGTTTCTTTTATCAGACTGCAAAGAAATGCATCGAGACTTCCACTAAGACACTTGCAACTGACATGCAAACATGTGCACTTCTAGCTGTTCACCTCAGCCTTGAAGTTACAGATTTTTTTTTTTGTCTCTGGAATGTTGCCCTTTTGTCATTTGGGACTGTGGAATGAAACCAGTGAGAAGACTGAAGATTGTAATATAAATGTGCCAACAAATAAACACCAGTATTTCACATTTTGACAGCTGTCATTGTGTTCACACTCCCAGCAAATCACTGATGTTTACTTCAACACAAAGTTTGATAAAGTATAAACTGTATTGCATTTCCTGTGAAAATGCAACATGAATGCTTCTTGCAGAACTTGCTGAAAATAGCTAAAATAAAATAAACTGAAATGTAGCTAAAATGGACAAGCCTAAATAGGCAGAAGCAGAAAGAACACAGATTTGCTGAACTTGGTTTAAATGCACAGAAATAAGCACAAAAATTGGGGAAATGACAAAATAAAAGCTATAGTAGTTGAAAAGGCAGAAAGAAATGAAATGTGCTAAATGTGGGATTAGATGAAAAGGCTAAAATTAGCATCAAAAGAGCTGAGACAAAAAATAAAGCCGAAATTAGCATAAATTAACATGAAATTTTTGGAATTTCTGTTAACAGGAGAAATTTGCTAAAAAAAAAAAAAAAAACTAAAGCTAGCTAAAAAAAAATGTAGAAGCTTAAATTAGCAGAATGAACAATTCTGCCCGATTATGCTGAAATACTTGAGCACAATGTAAATTATTTGAATAAGCTGAAATTTGCGCACACAAAAAACAGCTAAAAAGCAGCTTAAAATACCAGAAGTTGAGAGAACACAAGCAAAAAATTTAGAATAAGCTGTAAAAGATTAGCATAAAAACGACTATAGCCATTGAAATAGGCTGAAAGGAGCATAACAAGCTGATATTAAAATGAGAGAACACACAAAAATGTAGTTAGCAAAAGAATCAGCGCAGAACTGAAATTAGCTGAAAAAATATTTAATTTTCAAAGCTGAACCATAACAAAATGTGAATGGAGCAGTAAAAAGTTAACAGACCTAAAGATTTGAAGGATGTAAAATTAGCTCAATTAATTGAGCACAAAAGGCTACATATTTCAAAAAAGTTGTGCCATTACCAAGTCAGCAGCCTTCTCCTGAACGTTTTGATGTACATTTTGTTGAAATAATTGTGGAACGAGGTGCAGAAAAACATACGGAAGAAAAATGGATCATCACAATGTGAATGCTTCATAAACATTCACACAATGAGCAGGTTGTAGTTGGAGACCAAGATACTTGACAATTTAGTTTTTTATTATTGAATCGCTCTTAAGAGCAGCTGACAAGATGGTTTACAATTTCTCAACGGTTTGAACGCATATTTAGACCTCTCCCAAACAAACCAGCTTCAGAAACATGAAGTAATTTATTGAGCTATATTAAAGATTTATGTCAAAAAGCAGAAATGATTTTCCAGTTTTAAGTTTTCACTTTCATAATAAACGACAGTAAACCAGCAGGAAAGATTTATAAGGTATAGTTTTCCCCGGTATTTATAATTTTGTAGCCAAATTAATGAACAGGTATAAATAAATCAGTCACAGCAGCACTTAATTTTCCAGCAGACCAGTAAAGAATTTTATAAAAAGTAGCTGTGCTAAATGGATACCATCGATCATCAGCTGCAAGAGCAGTTTAACCAGGAATATGAATCTGGATTTTAAGGGCAACAAGAGTGGCCAAGGATAAAATGAAGTTGAATATTAAAAAAATAAAATTACCTTTCACTAAAAATCTGCTTGAAATAATTTGAGTAATTTCATTAAGTGCTTCCTGCAGAAAGAACATGATATGTCAGAGTAAAAAGTACGGAAAGCAGATTCAGAACAAACTTGGCAGCTTCAGGAATGTGGAGAGGCCTCAAGTCACTTAATACAACAACAGTTATATCTTGTGTTTAGAGAAAATGTACAAATAATGCAAAACCATAATGTGTACTTAAGATTTTCTTTATTTGTAATGAACAGTGAAATTTACTGAGGCTGCTGTCCTCTGCCGCGTCCGAAGCCGCCCCTCTGTAACGACAACAAGTTCAAAGGTCACATCAAAGCTCCACATCTAGTCTCACACCAGGACCGTGCACACTTCACATCTCAACACGACACAGAGCTGAAAACACACTTTACAATGTTGGAGAGAAATACTGCAGCACATTTTCTCTAGACAAATATCCATATTTGCCACAAGAGCTACATAAACTGAAAGTACTTACAAACTGGAACTCTGTGGCAGCTCCAGCACCAGCCTCTGCTTTCTTGTCAGCACCAGCTGAGGAGAATTATAAAGTCAGACAATATTTATAGAAGTAAAGCCTGGCAAATCAAAGTCAGCGTGACAAAATATTTTGACTTTTTTGTCTGATATTCTAAAGAAAACAGTCACTGGGTGGTCTGACATGTTTAATTTTAATCCACTCAATATATTTGCAGAAATATGACCATAAAAACAATCCACTTCATTATTTAAGGAACAAACAAGAAAATGAGCTGAACTTTGCACCTCCACATTTTCAACAAGCTCATTTGACCAATTAAAATGTTACAATAAATAATATTTAATATATCTCTAATACAGCCTTGTTTCAATAGTAGGTCTCATCATATTTCACCTTTTTAATCTCAAGAACAAGCATTAGCATGTTAAATACCATCCTAAATAATTAGCCTAATGAGCCTGTGGAACCATTTTGGTCCACTCCATTTAACATGTTATGCAGCTCAATTAACTTTACAGCCAGAGCAGATAAACAAGTCCATTAATACGGTGAAAGGTCCATCAGGACTATACGTACGGGGTGCTGCTGATCGCCTGTATGCATCTCTGTCAGCCTCCCCTCGGTTAAGGCGGGCGGGTCTCTCTCCCTCCATTCCTGCAAAAACAAAATGACCAGACAAGAAAATTAGTTTTATTTTGGTTTAAAAATGATTTAAGATCAACTTGAGTAAACTTAAACCTAAAATATCAGTTTTAGAAACGTTAAAACGTTTGTTGAAACTAGACCTACGGCTCCACTTCACTGCTCATTAAAGGTGCAGAAAAAATGATTCATTAAAGAATCTAGATACTCAGTTCTGGCAATTCTGAATAGTTTCTAAAGGCCCATAAATCGATTTTAAAATGCGTTTAAGTTTTATTTTTTCCTGCTCCTACTCTTGGACGTACTGCATTTCGCATTACGTGTCCGCTTGTCACTGTAGAATTTGGCTTTGTAGGCTACCGTACAGTACAGCAAGCTAGTTAGCAAGCTCCTTTATCTGAATGGAGTCTGTTAGCATGGAGCAGGACAGAATGGTTCAACCTGCTCCTTCGTCATTAAAAGTCAGTGTAAAGTAATTTTGGATCCTGCAACGTTACATGGAAGACAGAGCTTGACAAGAGCACGGTTGTTTGCAACAAGTGTAAAATAAAAATGAGTACAGTATTTTGGAAATTCGACAAATGTGCAGAAGGAAGATGAAAAGCAAAAGCAGCCGACCAGTGAATTCTGGAGCAACGAACTTCCAGTTAATTCCCCAAGAGCTGTGAAGATTTCCCACTCATCTCCTGCACAAAGGAGTTACGATCAGACAGCTCAGTTGAAGGCGAGGGGTTTAGGTTTATTTTTAATATGCTGGGTGGACCCAGCGTACGTTGTAAATGAGTCTTCGAGGCTCAATGTGACTTATCTGTTTAAATAAAGGTTGAATGAATGAACGTTATTCCTTCACATAGCTTTTTTAGCGATAAAGCAGAACTACAACTCCACCATGAAACAAAGAATAAGGTGGGATAAGCTCTGATTGATGCACCAGCTGAAGCTCAAAGGTAACTGTTTTTTCATATTAAACAAAAACTTATACAGGTGACCCCCGGTTTCCGGCGTTCCCGGTCACCGGCGTTTCCAGTGGGGGGGG
>JARVGS010033047.1:0-16449 GCA_031762315.1 Hypsolebias antenori
AGGCCCCTACGCACCGGCACCCCCCCCCCCCCCCACACACACACACACACACATCTTACAGCTACTTCTTGGTCCCACAACCTCCATTAACTGGCTTTAACCTTTATCCATCAGTGCTCCCCCTCTTGTTTATGAACACAGGGACCTGCTGGGTGACACATGGTGACTTTACAGAACAAAAACTGCCTCTGAGCTCAGACGTTGTGTGTTTTGGGTGGAACCAGCTGTTTTTACTTCCTGTTGATGTTCAGCCAACATGTACTGTGTGTGCCTTCACTTCCATTTCTACAGTACCGGTACACACATTCAGCATGAAGATACTAGCAGGGATCTCATCACTGACCCTTTATTTTACACCCAAATAGTTTTCTACGAAACAATTTCTCTTGCTGAACTACACGTGCACTGCCACATGCACACTCACATTTGCTCCTTGTTTGAGGGATTCTAGCTTCTACTGTAAGCAACAGCAAGAGCACGTCCGGTTCTGAAACATCACCACTCATTGCTACTTCTTCTCACCTTAGTAGGCCTAAGAACTCAGACTTGGTGGGATATTTATTGCCTTAAGATGGCAACTTGAACTGTAGGAAACACATCTCTCATGGAAAAATGAGCTGTTGGCTGCCAGAGCATGGGACGGTGTCAAGGGTTGAGCCTTCCTTGCTGCATGGCACTGTTAAAGGCACTTTAGCTGCAAATCAAATCTTGATCCATGTTCAACTGAATTCTGTCAAAAATCTGAAAACCTCTCACGGCCTTAAAAATGTTTGGTGTACTTAGTCTTCATTAAATGAACGTGAATCTTCTAAATGTGCCAATCTAACACGAGCCATGCCCCCGCTCACAGAAAACACTGGCGGTTTCTGTCCCCGCCAACCTGTGCTACAGTCAGCGCTGAACCACAGAGAGGTTCTGATGATGAGAATGCCAGAAAGACTTGACTGTCCTCCCAAAACGGAACCGCAGCCGAGGAAACCAGGAACTTTCTTCCCCCAGCTTCATTCAGGCTCAGACACCACCTCAGCTAACTGTGTCTGAGTCGAGTGCAGCTCCTGTCTCTTGAGTCTATGGCTACCTGCATCTGAGGCGAGCGCATCTACCTGTCTGCCTGTGTCAGAGTAGAGTACAGCTAATTGTGTCCGAGTTGAATACAGTTGCTTGTCTCTGAGTCAAGTGCAGCTACCTGTGTCCGAGTCGAGTACAGCCACCCACCTCTGAGTTGAGTACAGCCTGAGTCTCAGTCGAATACAGCTACTTGTGTCTGAGTCAAGTACAACCTCTAAGCTCCCTCGTAGCTTAACCTATTATTTCAGTTTAGTACTTTTTGGTTTCCCAGTAACTGTATGGTTGCAGGTACTATTCACCAGGTTCCTTCAAGCCCAGTTCTGTATGAAACAGCAGACAGAACATGAGGCTCTGTAGACATGATTTTTCTGGCTCTTGAGATGTTCTAGCACATAATTACTCTTCATCAATTGAGTTCATCCTTGAAAGAAGACCGTCTCATCTTGAGGTGCCTACAAGATCAGAACTACATGGATCATTCTGCAGCCCTGGAGTGCTGTAGAGCAGGTGGATGAACACTTAAAACCAGACCAAAACCTGAGCTACTGAGATGCAGTGGTTCCTCGTCGCTGGGCCGAACTTGGACCAGGACAGTCTTGAGACTTGGTTTGTATGGACTTGGAACAGCTGGATTTTGAAAACATCTCAACATATCTGTCGTCCCTGCCACATTACTTGGTGCTGTTTGGCCATTGGGCCCGTCTGAACCTGGCCAGAGTGAAGAAACGACAGCAGCACTGCCATTGTGCTTCAGAAGGTGAGGAGCCTCGATCATCTCTCAGCTCACTGATGATCTGTGAATGTGTCTTGTTTCAAACATGTCTTACATCCCTCCAGTCTTTGTTTGTGAGCTGCTACTGTTGGTTATACTGGATGTTTTAACACTTTAATATTTATTCAATATTCCTAATACTGTATTTATTTGACATTTCCTTAATGCCTTCTTGAGATGTTTTGTAGGCGGAGTGTGTGTTTTTGTTATTGCACAGGTGTGTGTGGACATGTTGTATAAATGAGGATGAATACTTAACTTTTCTGTACCTGTTTGAATGGTGGTAATATTTCTGTTACATGTTCAATTTATCTCAAAATGATAAACATTGACGATGAAATTCAAACCCAATTCCTAAAAGTGTTCCCTTGTCTATCTGAGATAATTCCTCCTCATTTTAGCCCTGAAAGTAGATGAAGACAAACCAGTACAACTAATGTTAAAAAAAACACTGTCATTGATGAAGAAGAATGTATTCACTACTGAATTTCTGTGAGTGGCAGCTAAACATTTTGAGTAATTGCTGATTAGTCCTGCTTAGAATAACTTTTCTGGGATTGGTAGATGTTTTCTCAAGTAACATCTCAACAAGTATCTACTGTGAAATCTGTCTCCTAATCCTTCCAAACCACTGGATCTCTTTTAACCATCATTTAGTCTCATTCATGGTGCTGGGGTACAGTGGTGCTTGAAAGTTTATGAACACTTTAGAATTTTCTATATTTCTGCATGAATTTGATCTAAAACATCATCAGATTTTCACCCAAGTTCTAAAAGAAGATTAAGATAACCCAGTTGAATAAATGAGACAAATTATTATACTTGTTCATTTATTTGTTGATGAAAATTATCCAATACAGTATTTGTGAGTGGCAAAAGTATGTGAACCTCTAGTATTAGCTGTTAATTTGAAGGTGAAATTAGAGTCTGGTGTTTTCAATCCGTGGGATGATGATCAGGTGTGAGTGAACAACCTGTTTGATTTAAAGAACAGGATTTATCAAATTCTGTTCTTCACAACATGTTTGTGGAAGTGGATCATGGCAGGAACATCTGAGGAGCTCAGAAAAAAAAGTTGTTGATGCTCATCAGGCTGGAAAATGTTACAAAACCAAACCATCTCTAAAGAGTTTGGACTCCACCAATCCACAGTCAGACATATTGTGTACAAATGGAGGAAATTCAAGACCATTGTTACCCTCCCCAGGAGTGGTCGACCAACAAAGATCACTTCAAGAGCAAGGTTTGTAATAGTCAGCGAGGTCACAAAGGAGCCCAGTGTAACTTCTACAGTAAGCACCTGAAGGTCTCTCTCACATTGACTAATGTTGATGTTCATGAGTCCACCATCAGGAGACACTGAACAACAATGGTGTGCATGCCAGAGTGGAAGGAGGAAGCCACTGCTCTCCCAAAAGAACATGGCTGCTCATCTGCAGTTTGTCACAGAGCATGTGGACAAGCCAGAAGGCTGCTGGAAGAATGTTTTGTGGACGGATGAGACCAAAATAAACCTTTTTGATTTAAATGAAGTGTTATGTTTGGAGAAAGGAAAACTCTGCATTCCTGCATAAGGACCTTATCCCATCTGTGAAATACGGTGGTGGTAGCATCATGTTTTGGGCCTGTTCTGCTGCATCTGGGCCAGCACGGCTTGCTGTCATTGATAAAATAATGAATTTTGAATTATACCAGAGAATTGTAAATGCAAATGTCAGAACATCGGTCCATGAACTGAATGTCAAGAGAAGGTGGGTCATGCAGTGACAATGATCCTAAACAAACAAGTGGTTCTACCAAAAGAATGATTCAAGAAGAATAAAGTTCATGTTTCGGAAAGGCCAAGTCAAAGTCCTGACCTTAATCCAATCCAGATGTTGTGGAAGGACCTGAAGCAGCAGTTAATGTGAAGAAACCACCAACATCCCAGAGGTGAAGCTGTTCTGTACAGAGGAATGGACTAAAATTCCTCCAAGCCAGTGTGCAGGACTGATCAACAGTTACTGTAAATGTTGAGTTGCAGTTATTGCTGCACAAAGGGGTCACACCATGAAAGCAAAGGTTCACATACTTTTACCACTCACAAATGTGTAAGATTGGATCATTTCCCTCAAGTAAATATCAAGTATAATATTTTTGTCTCATTTGTTCAATTGGTTTGCTTAAAATAATGGTGGCAGCTCAATTTTTTTTCCTGCACTGGCATATGTGTACAGTATACAGTAAATGTAAACAGGCCACCCCCATCATTTGAGGAAACAACGCATTTCTGGAGGAGACAAAGATTAATCTTTGGTAGTCAAGGCCACCATTGGCCACACCCTGGCTCGTCCAATGTCTCCCTCCACTCGCCAGGATTCATCACTCTGCGCTGCCTCAGACAAGAAAAACAAACAATCAAAATATTAAAAATAAAACTCACTCTGTACTTCTCACAGTGTAACTCGTCCCCACTTGAATATCTTGCACCATAAACATTATGTTCACTTTCTTTCTTTGTTCGAATCTAGTCCAGAAAAACACTCATCTTGAAAACTAATCAAATCCCTCACACATGTAAAAAGTGCACATCTGGCACATTTTATTCAACAAATCACACAAGGAACTGTTTTTTTCCTGCACAGCCAGATGCTGCTATAACACTTACAATGGATTCTTTAAGGTTGTATGATTAATGTTACAATTTTTTTTTACAGAACTGTGTCTATTCTAACCCTCCACCTCCCTGAGCTAATGGGATGTGTAAAGTTTTAATTATTTATGTTAATGTGCGCCTTATATTTAAAAATTTGCAAAAACACGAACATTTCTTCTAGTTCTCATGAGTAGATGTTCTTTGTTGGATAAAACAAACCAAAATTATTGTTATATTTAAAATTTTAATCAGTTCTGTTATGATGAAATTAACTCATCCCATTAAATGAATAAAGATCAAAATTTTTTTAATTAAAGCATATTGCCCCACACCTTTCATGGAAGAGCTGTATTTGGTCAAACCTTGTAAATAAAGTCATGTGCAGAAGATCTTGCAAGATATACCCTTCTTTGAGGGAGAGTTTCAGCTACTACCACATCCAGTTTCACCTCTGTATTTGCAGAATTTGTTCAGTTATAGCCATTTGGTTAGTTTGTAAGATTGCTTAGCTGTGGCGAATATCCTGTGTGGGGTTGACTCTACAAGTTAATCGGTTGTAGATGTCCAGGCTATGAATATTTTCTGAAAGATTCGTTCAAATCGGTCCAGTGGTTCAGGAGATATGCTGCTAACAGACAGCGGGCGGGCGATCATGTATGGACGCAGGAGGGAGTGAGGGAGGACCCTGCTGTCTCTCCCTCCCTCTGACTCCAGCTGCTGGTTCTGGACGTAATGAGAGCAGGTTCTGTCCCGCCATGAGCTCGGACTGCGGGAGTTACTACACCCGAGACAAGGTGCTGGTGGGCGGCTTCACGTGCCCGAAGCCCGGCGGGGACGGCGGGGCGCGGTTCTGCTGCGGCTTCAGCGACCTGAAGTACTGCTGCGATGACCCGAACAGCTTCTTCCCGCACGAGTACCGCTACATGTGGTGGCTCAGGCAAGTGACAGACAACCAGGAGGGGGGGCTGCTGTGAAACACTGAGGCGGTTGATCATGTATTTGCCCTTTGGTGTTGTATCTGCCTATTAGTGAAATATATTAATTGCTGCACGACTCTTTAAATGATGATCTTCAGTTTGATTCAAGATGCTCCAAGTGAGCACAACTTTACTGTGGTAGTAGCTGAGAATGACCATAAATATATTCTGAGTGCTATTATTATTGTTGTTAATATTATTATTTATTAATCTTTAGTTAACCCTTATACTTATTTGAAGTCTTGCGCTGTCTGTTAGCAAAATGTGCCATTATTCACTGGCTGGATGTTGATGAAACTTCCAGGAAACGTTTAAACGACGCTCTGTGCATCTGTGTTGCCAGGTTTACACAGAATGCGCTGATCTTCTGTTCTGTTACTGTGTTTAGTTTGTGCCACTAGAGGGCGGTGTGGTGCAGCACAGAACATTAAAGACTGCGTGAGAAGAGGAAACAGACAAAAAAAAAAAAAAATACTCAGCGAGATGTTAGGAAGTCTGTTATCATTGACGTTGTTCTGTGATTAAAAATGATTTTTTTTTCTTGCATGAGCTCAGAGAACCAGTTATGTTCTAGGTCAAGGTTCTGTGTTGTCATTTGCATCACATGTGGTACATGAGGTGGAATTAAATTGTGTATTCAAGGTCCCAGTTACACCCAAAAATAGCAAAACTATAAAATATATAAAAGAAACAGCATACAAGGATCTAAGATATACACTAAACAATAATAATGCAATATAATACGATGTATTGAACAGCACCCTGAACATGAACCTGTTGTGAGCAGATGGGTAGAACTATAGCAGCTTAAAGGCAAGAAATCAGCAGCATGGATAATCAGCAGCACAGATAAAGTGATATTTCACCAATTAAAGTGGCATTACAGTGATTTTCCTAGTTAGGGATTTATGAGTCTAACAGCTTCAGGGTAGAAGCTGTTCCTCAGTCTAGTGGTTCTACACTTAATGCTCCGCACCCTGAGGGGAGTAGAGCAAAAAGTGTGTGTGCTGGGTGAGTGGGGTCCTTCATGATGCAGGTGGCCCTCTTCCTGCATCTGGAGGTGTAGATGTTTGTGATGGTGGGGAGACTGACAGACTTCTGTGCAGCCTTCACCACTCTCTGCAGAGCTTTTCTCTCTCCAGCTGTGCAGCCCCCATGCCACACATTGATGCTGGAGCACAGGACACAAGTGCACAAGTTACTGGCAGAAATTTTTACTTGCAGGGTCGTGCGCAATGTATCGTGTGATAGGTCAAAGCTTTACGTGTATATTTATGAAGTACGCTGCTCTTGTTTTACTTGCTCCACTGAGGAGCAGGTGCTCGAGGCTGCTAGAAAATATGCCCATCTTTAAAACTATTCCAGCAAAAGTTACACATATAGTCAAATAAATCTTATAAGGAAAGTTAAAGATCTTGCAGAGGGATGCACAACTTTTGTGGGTGAAAGAAACAACGACACACAGGTGGCTCTCCATTTTCTGTGCTGACCATGACGGAGTGCGCCTCGGCTGGAAAGTGTCTACACTGTCTGGCAAGACAAATTTCCTAATTAGTGTTTCTTCTTAGTTAGCAGAAATACCAGCTCTCGTCTGCTCCTTACTCCTGTTCTAACATCTTATTCTCCTCCTCCTCTACACGCCCTCCATCGTCAACTGAGAATAAACATCCGCTCTGCCAACTGTACGGTTATGGTCCTGTTTTGTTTGCTCATAACGTGTGCTGCAGTGCTGTTTCTCTGCTGCAGTTTCTCTTGGAGTATAAAATCTTGATGCAAAGTAGACCGTCTCACAACCGTGTCAGTGAGAAGAGAGTTCCTACATCTTGTTGAGTATAAATCAGCCTACAGGACAGATGAGGCAACATTGTGTTCTGTAATGGCGTCTGGTGTTATGGGGCAGTTACTGTACAAGTAGTCCTCGACTTACGTTCGAGTTCCGTACCTACAGACTGTTCGTAACCCGATTTTAACGTAAGTCGGAACTCATTACACGTGGCGAACGTAAGTCCGGATTTTGGCCATAAGTCGGAAAAAGAACGGTAAACGGCTTTTTAAACACGTTTTTTTTTTCAACGTAACACAACACCAGAGTACATTCTGTACTTCAGACATGTACAGTACTGTATTTCCAAGCATTTAGCTACAGTACCCTCAAAAAGCACATAAACTACGTTCCATAATGAAATAAAACAGTGTGATGACGTCACTGGGGAGGCAAACGTAAGTCTGAGTTGCCGTAAGTCGGGGGTGACGTAACTCGAGGACTACCTGTAATCAAGTTTGTGAGAATAACACTTGTCTCTTTTTTATTACCACCACAATAAAAACTTGACTTTTATAGCCAGCCCAATCCAAGATGGCTGACACACACAGCCAGCTGACCTTAGAAAACACAAAAATGCTAGAACTCAGTCAATTTTACATACGTTATTGTTGGTAATAATTTCATGCTGGATGTCTTTCTTGATGCAACGTGAGATCAATCCTGAAGCTTCATGGTGCATCACTGGCCACCATGCTGCCACCGCTCATGTTTATTTTATTTTTTTCCTTCAACCTTTATTTAAACAGATAAGTCACATTGAGCCTCGAAGACTCATTTACAAGTGAGATCTGTTGGACAGACAGATACTGTAATGAAACTGATGCGGTAGTAGCAGAGAGTCATTCACAAAATATACTCTGAGCATGACATGTTGCAACATTGTATGCAACTGTGCATAACTTTGTTTTTAAGGTTTGACCATTGGCTTAAACGTAAAAAAAAAAATAAAAAAAAAGATAAAAAACTATAAAACTCGACATGATAGGCAGCAGGTGAAATGCATTCATTCAAGACACTATTGATTAGCTGTGGAGGCCATAATAAATTCAGATGACTCCATGTACATCCAGTGCATATTTTCTGAGCGTGGCATTAAAATCCATTCATTGGCTCATGTTTTAATTAATGACAAAGTTCTATAAGCAGATTTTGTGAGATCTGCTCATGTTTGGAGTGTGTCCGCGACAACTCTTAGCTGCTGCTACAGTTTATTTTAGCTCAATAAAATGTACTCAGTTACAGTTTTTTCATTCTTTGTAAGGTTCATTAGATAAGGTGTCTTGAATGAGAATGACTCCAACATATACCTGGTTGTCGATGGAGATCCAGTCATCACTTTCTGGGTGTTTCATTTAAATTAGTCTAAAAGTTACATTAGACATTTTCAAACACAACTAAAAAATACACACACAGGCAAAAACATCTCCCCTTGGGCAGCACATAGCTGTGGCTGAGTGGTTAGAGCAGTTGTGTCAGAAACGGTGTGTTGTTAGTGAGCTGAACCCAGTGTGCAGGGAGGCAGGACTCGGAGGCACGAGGAGTGAAAATACATAAAATACTTTAATTATACAAAATAAAGAGGCTGTTGTGGCAGCTACTTACAAAACCTAGGGACTGTAGAAAACCATGGAGACAGGAGACAAGGACACCAGGGGAACACGGACGATGACCCGACAATGAACAACACACAGACCCTGACTTATACACACACACACACACAGTAATTAAACTAAATCACAAACACCTGGACACGACAGGGAAACCAGAAGGTGTAGGGATGGGGACTGACCAACAGAGGATGCCATCCCTACAAGTTGTCCTCCAATGGGAGAGATGAGGGTTCAATTCCACCAGCATTCACATGTTGAAGTGTCCTTGAGTAAGACACTGAACCCTCATTGCCTCTGATGTGTGTCCCATCAGTGCATTAATGTGATCTAAAGCTCCAAGTAGTCTCTACAGATTCAGATTAGTAGAGATCTAGTAGAGTGCTGTATGAATGGGTGAAGGAGGGCACAGGTTGTGTTGTAAAGTGCTTTGAGTATCTTCACTAAATAGAAATGTGATGTATAAGTACAGTCCATTTATATATTTATTTGCTTTGACTATTATGTTCACCATCTTTGAACCCACGCAAAAGTAAATAAATGGATAAAACTGCAACAGATCAGACATAAGACTCATACCTGCTACTTACCAAGTATCTTTACAGGAACTGCGCTTCATTATGAAGGGACTTTTACTCCAGGCTGTGATATAAATTGTATTAAAAAAATTATAATGTATGAATTTAAACATAGTAGGTTTTAAAATTATGTTATTTCAATTAATAGTTATTAGTAATTAGTACCTTATCAGCCATAACATCAGTCCCAGAGCATGGTGTAGAGAGAAAAAAAAAGCAAAAATTTGTGTAGGCTAGGCTAATGGCTAACCAAACATGGGTGTGTGTAAATATGACACACTGTAAAACAGCACAACAATACACAACAGTAGGCTTTAGCATGATGTTTGCTTAGTTTCTGGACCGTGAATCCCAAATGTGTGTCTACATGAATCTAAGTGTGCTGAGCAAAGACAATTATCTGCTGAGGGTGCTGAGGTGGTGGATGTATCAGTCAGCAGGATCAGAAGGTCCAGGGGTCTCCAACCTGCAGCTCTTTGGTCCTTCTGCAGTGGCTCTGTCAAGCTTTGACCAAAACTGACATAAAACTGAATTTTATTGGTTATATTAACAACAAAAATGGACCAGTTCAAACAGTTTTCCTGTCATTTCTTTTGAAAATATGTGAACACTGGAGTGAAGGAGTATAACATATGCTTTATTTCTTTATATGAAGAGCTGTCTAGTTTATAGATAAAAAAAAATAAATGGTAAAAACTGATTTCCCCACCTTCTTTACAAGAAGCTGGTCTTTTACTTTAATAAGTGTTAAAAATCATTCGATATTTTTTGCTTTATAATGTCATGCCACCCCTACTGGCCACAAAAGCCCCCTCCAGCAAACCTAAAGTTGTTCATGGACCACCAGTTGATAACCACAGTTGTAGCAGGTTGTTGCAGCTCGGGACACGTTTAATGTTGTGAACAAAGGCATAAAAATGGCATTTTTGATCAAAAATGTTGCAGACCCCTGGTCTAGCCCTGAAACACTCGCAGCCATATGCAAAGTTTTCACAGTGCTTTGCCTTTTTCACATTTTATTATGTCACAGCTTTGTTTGCTCTCACTCACACCTAGAGACAATTTAGAGTTACCAATCAGCCTAACATGCATGTTTTTGATCTGTGGGAGGAAACTGGAGTACCCGGAGAAAAACCACACATGCACGGAGAGAACATGCAAACTCCACCCAGAAAGGCCCCAGGCCCCACAGTGCCGCTTGATAAAATCTTTTTAAAGAAATATTCACATAAAAGTTTGTTTAGAAAAAGGGATTAAAATGTAGTAGTGGGTAGAAATGTAGTTGTTTCCAGATTGTATCATCTTCATGGATTCACCAACAGGAAAAAAATGTTAAAGGGGTAATTATATCTCTTTTGGAGGCCCAGGAAACATCTCTGTGGCTCAGTTTTTTTTTTTTTTTTTTTTTTTAAGGGAAAATGTCACAAAGTTTCATCCTAAAAGGAGAAAACAAATGTTATTTATTCCATTAACGGTTGTTCTAGAAAGCCTGAAGTCTAAATGTGTAATTGAGCAGGTTTTTTAAATAACCAAGGCTGAGTTAAAAGGTCGATCATTACACGCAGACCTTGTAGACGATGGAAACGGGGGCGCTCCTTTGTCCCCCCCTCGACTATTTTCTAGCTGTTCCTGAAGCAGACGAGTGTGAACTAAAAGCCCTGGTGGTCTGTCAAACACAGAAAAATCACGAGAGCAGACTCGTTAAAACGCTTAGTTTGAAGTTCGGAGGGGACTCAAAAAGAGCAGCGTGTGGAAGTCTGAGAGGTTTTAACTTTTCGGGTGTCGAGCTGAATAATGTGAAGTTTCAGGGGTCACAGAGGTCACTGACTGAAAACTTCAAGATGCGAGAGAAAAGACTTTAGAGTAGATTGCCTGGATCTGGACTCATACATTTTTCCCAGCTTTGTTTCCACATTTATATTCTTTAAGAGCTTCAGCTGTACGGTACATCTGCTCTTTTATTCAAACTGTCCAGGTTTGGTTAGAACAGCCAGGATTCGACTGAAACTCACACCCAGTTTCTGTTTAACTGAAATAAAAGCTCATATTGCCTTTCAGTCATGTAAACAGAAGAACAAAGAAATGCTATATTAAAAATCAGAAGGTCGATGTTCCCCATAGATGAGGGATTTGAATCAGAATAAGGTTTATTATCAATGTACCAAAATACAGTGAGATTATGTTCATAGTTGTCCGAAAGATGGGCGGAGTCCACGTTGCTACTGCTCCTGAAGAGCGTGGCCCCTTATCCTTTTTCAGAATGCTTTTTAGATAGAAAAGGGGAAAAGCCCATGAGGATAGGATGGTGGTATTCCAAAAAAGATCTCTTCACATCTTGTCCTTACCAGGACACGATTTAAGACGTCAAAATACTCTACCACCAAGCTAATTTATAAACGCATTACATTTGCATTTGTGCATTTGACAAGAAGACGGTGAGATTTGTCCATGAAACACTTCCAGATAGCCCATAGTCCTGATAAGATGTCGGTGTCAGCCGGTATAGCTCTGATAAATCTTTATTCTCGGGGGGGTGGGGAGGGGGGGTTTGTGTTTTGTTTCGCTTAGTGCGCCTTATAGTCCAAAAAATATGGTAATAGCTCTAAGGGTTATGGCCATTTGAAATTAGCTTTGGCGACCATATTGAATTTTGGATTTTATTTCAGAATGTGTTGTGCATCGCTGTCAGCTACCACCACACCAAATTTCAGCTCAATATATTTTAAAATAACTGAGTTATCATATTTTTTCCCTTTTGACTAAGGCGACCATCTTGGATTTTAATGCATCAGGAATTTATTACAACTTGCTCTCATCTACGACCATACACAATTTCAGCTCAGTACCAAAGAACGACTGAGTTATAGCCAATTTTGAGTTTTCCAAGGTAGCTGTGGCAGCCATCTTGAAGCTCAGAGACCTATTCGCTTTAAGTCATGTGACCTCACTGTGGCAGTTAGAAGCTGTCAGTTCTGTCAAGTGTTTTTCAATAAGAAAAAAATGGTATCTGGTTGCAAATTACGTTGCCATGGTAACTCAAAATGCTAATAAAAGTAACAGCACACATCACGGGTTTGAGCCAGTTGTTTTGATATAAAACATGTGGGGGTACACGTTGTGGTTTGGGCCGCATTAAAGTTGAATGAAGAGTAAGCACCTTTTTAGGTGGATAATAAGTGGCTGCCTTTTAAGGCAGTCCCCCAAAAAATAAAGCTGTACTGTACTTTAAAGGAAATGCACATCGCACATCCAGAGAAGAGTTTAGTCTCGAAACTTCAAAGTGAGTTTCTTGTTTTTTTTCAAATCTGTTCAACAGTTTATCATCCCTAAAAGTTCAAATTTCCCATTAAATGGAGTGAAAATGCTGAGAATCACCACCACCTCATGTATTGGCACGTTATATTTAGGCTACAAATCATCAAAGATTAGGAAAATCTCAATGAAAACACTGGATTAGGAGCTTGATGCTCCATTTTTATTTATTTTTCCCCCCATTTGTGCTCCAGGTCTGCTGCCATCAGAGATCCAGCCCTAAGAGCTTCGATTTGCACGGCGCTACTCACTCGTGAAAAATGTAAATCCCCGAGGAAAAGCTCTTGAACAAAACCTAAAAATATGTTCTTGGTGCCGATGTGCTGAAAGGGTCACGGTGGAGTCTGAGACGGTGTTAAAGCGATGAACCGGTTCCTGGCATGCTGTGGAGAACTGAACCGGCCACCACAGAGAGGTAGACACAATAATAGTGCTGCCCGGGTTAATATTAATGTCCGCAGACAGGACAATGATTTTTTCCAAGAAACACAAAAATCTCAAGGCCGTATTTCTGACATCAATATTCATGAAAGATTTATTCAGTCCATCTCCAAGCTGATATTGTTTTATCATGACTGGCCAATCCGAACAGTTGAACGCAGACCTGAGTTAATATGTTGTGATTTGTGCTAGCTTGTCTTTTTAATGCAGGTTAAAGTCAAATAAGACGCGTACGACACAACTCGCCTGTCAGTCCTGATTTATTCTCAGCAGAAGCTCGTACGGGACCGCTCTCTGTGATCTATAACGCTGTCTCAATCCATCACATATGGGAGGTTGTCTCCGTTAGCTCTGCTCTGACTCCCAGTACTGTTATTGTTCAGAACTGCTTGACAAATGGTTGTTCTCCCATTGAGCTGTATACAAAGTGTCACCCTGTCGGCACGGGATGCTCAATGTGACTATGACTTTGGAAGGCTTGGGCATCAAACAGGGAAGATGGATGTTTGTGTTCAGGCTCAACTGTCTGACATTCATACCTTTGTCTTCCTGTACGTATATGTCTACGAAAAAGCAATACAATTAGAAAAACCTCCCTATGTCTGAAGTAAATGTCAGAGCAAGATAAAATTCACATCTCCCTGCATGAGCCTTTTATTGCATATTTGTATTTTGCATTTCTTCTGTGAAACTTTTCCATCTGCAGTAGCTGTGTGCAGATAATATGTCAGCGTACCTGCTGGTTAAAATACAACGCTGAGCAGGTTCGAGATCGTCTCCGTTTGTGGTTTCTTCAAACTCTCAATGAAAGGTGCATGAGTTCCTGCATGGATGGCTCAGTTGGTAGAGCTGTTGCACCTCAGCGAGAAAGTTGCCGGTTCAAATCCCGGCCCGGGACCTTTCTCAGTGTAGTTTGCATGTTCTCTCCGTGCATGCATGGGGTTCCTCCCACAGACCAAAAACATGCATGTTAGGCTGATCGGTAATGCTAAATTGTCCCTAGGTTTGAATGAGAGAGTGAATGGTTTTCTTGTTTTTCTCTATGTGTCCCTGTGATGGACTGGAGACCTGTGCAGAGTGTCCCCCACCTCTCACACAATGATTGCTGGACATGGGCACCAGTGACCCCCGTGATCTGAAGACCAAGAAGCAGGTTAAAGAGGATGGATGGTTAGAAAATGTAGTCCAGAAAAATTGAGTCTAGAAAAAATAAATGGCTGGATGGATGGGGGGATGGGCTATCCAGAAAAAAATACATTTAGAAAAATGGATGGATGAATGACATAGTCCAGAAAAATTGATGGATGGATGGATGGATGGATGGAAGGATGGTGTAGTTCAGAAAAATTAAGTCTAGAAAGATGGATGGATTGATGGAAGATGGATAGATTATGTAGTCCAGAAAAATAAATTTATGGATGGATGATGTATTCCAGAAAGTTAGTCCAAACAAACGGATGGATGGATGGATGGATGGATGGATGGATGGATAATGTAGTCCAGAATAATGGATCAATGGATAATGTAGTCCAGAAAAATTTAGTCCAGAAAATGAATGCAATTATATGCATGCATGCATGCATGCACAGATGGATGGATGTTTTTTTCTGGACTTTAACATTTTTTTTCCAGAAAACTTTTTTGGGTTTGGCATCTCTTAATCTCCTCAAATGTAACAAAAACTGATTAAATGTTTGAAATAGTCTGAGTCTTTCAGCTCTTGTTTACATTTCAATCAAACTCGAGGGCAGGAGTCAAAAGTAATAAAGCAGCAGTTGGAAACAGAGAAAGTTTAGCTGCTCCAGAATCAATCAAATGTAAGTTTTATTATAATTTAGTTTGGCATGCTGACAGATATCACTTACTCTGTTTTTTCTAGCGTGGTGTAATTCTTGTCTAGGATTCATTAAACATCGACATACTGAAGCTGGATGGAAAATTAACTTGATCCTAATGACACAAAGAAAAAGTCATAAAACCTGCAGCCAAAAATGATAAAATAATCTAAATTAACCTGGCAAATAAGAAGGTGCAAATGCAACTTACATAATTCAAATAGTTTACTTTAGTCATGACCTAAGCTCGATAGGTTTACAATGATAATCACATACAGGTGCCTTTCATTCCCTGACAGCGCTCTTAAGACATGCAGACAGAAACACAAACTAGAATTTAAGCCTGAAACTGTCACTGCCCAAAAACTATAAATCTAACTAAAATAAATCTAAATATTGAGTGGTAAAAACATATCTGTCATGCATATTTTATTTTTTGCTTTTTCAGTGTTGTATGTAGACTATGTCAATTTAAAGACTTCTCTTCCAGTTTACAAGAAAAGTTCATTGAAACTTGGAGGTATGATTTCTGCACTTTGCAGTATTTTTTATTAAAAAGAAGTCCAATAAGAGCGGTAAACTGGGTGAAAAGCAAAATGTCTTTTTGATGCATCAACTGTACGAAATGTAAAGATAAAATAAAACTTTGCAATAACTGAAAAGTGCAGACAGGTCAAACGTTAGAGTTAACATTAAACTAAGAAGATGATCATTGTGTCTTGAACCCTTAAAAAACTGAAACCTAAACTGTGATTGTCTAAAAACGTTTAAAGGCTTAAAAAGTTCAGTTCAGACATAAATAGACTGTATTATGTAGCACCTTTCTATCTTATCGAGATACTCAAATGGCTTCACACTACAATCTGTGCCTCATTTACTCATTCATACAGCACTCTACTAGATCTCTGCAAAGCTAATTGAACAAATCATTCTAAAGAGACAAATCAGAGCTTTATCACATTCATACACCGATGGAACACATATCGGAGGCAACGAGGGGTTCAGTGTCTTGCCCAGAGACACTTTGGCATGCGGCTACTGGTGGATTCGAACCCCCCAACTCTTGCATTGGAGGACGACTGATCTAACCACTCATCCACAGCCGCCCCCATGTAAACTTTAACTTTCTGACAAGTTTAAACTTTGATGTTTCAATTGCACAACGTATCAGAGCTCCACAGAGGAACATCTTATGTCCAGTCTGATGAAAACGTATGTTTATTGCATCATCCATCTCCCACTGTTGCTATTCCTGACTGACTCAAACATTTAAATGGATTGCTTTTTGTATGATTAACAAGTTAGTGGCATAAGGGAGTGGCATTGGGGGAGTGGTGGCGCAGTGGTTAGACGGTGGGCTTGTGATCGGAAGATCGCCGGTTCAAACCCCGGTACTGAC
>JARVGS010035722.1:0-16356 GCA_031762315.1 Hypsolebias antenori
AGCCGTTTACCGTTCTTTTTTTGACTTACGGCCAAAATCCGGACTTACGTTCGCCACGTGTAATGAGTTCCGACTTAAGTTCAATTCGAATTAAGTTCGGCCCGTAGGAACGTAACTCGAACGTAACTCGAGGACTGCCTGTATTTAGATTTCAGATTTTAATAGCTGAAAGGCCAGTTGTGCATGAATGACATTTCACCTGCTCTGGCTCTGCTCCCAGACACGTCACCCATCTTCTGTTTAAAGTGCTGAGCAGCTCTTCTCCACCTTATGACAAGATGATTAACTTATTTGACAAGTGGTCCATGGTAGGTGGTGTTTACTTGGGCTGATGTTTTTCACCATGTCCCTGCAAACATATAACCAAACATGTCCTGTTAGTATAACGTTAGCTTAGGATGGACTATGAGTAGCTCTGTTGTTATTGCCTAACTAACATAAATGTTGGTGATTCCACATCTGAAAAGGGATGAACCGTTTCACAATGTATGCTGTAACCATTCCGTGGCACTCTTCATTCATTTGTACTGTCGTATTTCCCTTGGACACGATGGTAAATGGAGTAGCACACCATGTAGCCTAACATTAGCCATTTCAGGTCGTTTGTCTATGAAAAAAATACAAGACATAACGTTAGCATCATGTTTGCATTTGAGTTGGCCTACCGCCATAAGTGGAGTATAACTTGTTAGCTGCCTTAATGTTGGTATGAGACATAGTGTATGGTTTTATTTACCTGATGGAGCCAAAAGAGGAGGCAGCGAAAACAGTCTGGCGGATCTCTTCAAAGACGGGCCACTCTGTTACTTCTGAGGGTCTGACCCGGTCCGGTGGAGGCAGCGAAAACAGTCAGGTGGAGCGTGTCAATTCGGGCCACACTTTTACTTCTACACCCTCCTTTGCACAATATAAAATGATTGCAAGTGCTGCACTGAGCTGTCTGGTCATTTTATTAAAGTTAAGCCACGCTTTCGACCACGGCTGCTCATTCTCCATATATGGGAACACTTCTGGTTTATTTTTCTTCGTTGATATTCGGCGAGCGGCTTTTTCTTCGTTGGTGTTCGGCGGGCGGTTGCAACTTCCGGTCGGCGGATTAAGCATCGAAAATACGAATTGAAAATAAATATTTCGAACGATTCCGGGAAAACCGGACATTTAGTCCCGTTTCCAAACGATTCTCGATCCTCGGTGCCCAACCCTATTCTTGACATCAACTAACTCCTCCCACTTCCTTTGTGGACTAACCAATCGGAAGGTCCAAATATCCGGAGGTGGGCTTTCCTTAAAAGTTCTTGACTTCCTGGAACTTACCAGTCTTGTTGGTCTTTCATGAGTCTTGCGGGAGTCTTGCTGGAGTTCTGTCTTTGTCTTGGCGATGAAGTGGAGGTGAAACACTTTCTGTGCTGTGAAAAATGAGTCAAACTCTAGGGGCGTCGTTCTCAGTGAGCATTTACAGCAAGCCACTGTTAAATCCGATCGAGCGTAAACGTTCCAAGCCTTTTTAATGAAATTCCTTCTGAGGGATATTTTATTTTGGAAATCAACCAGAACTGACCGCTACTTCTGTCGACCAAAGCAGACGACTGGGTCGCAGAGGAGTAAACATGCACAAAACCAGTTCGGACGTCAAATGGACCGAAGATCCTTTTACTTCTAAAGTTTGGGTTGCCAACACTCTTGCCAGAGTCTAGACCTAACGTCTTCAAAGGTAAAGAGTCGCCAATGTTTACCAAGAGCATACCTGGGTTTAGCCGTAAGCCGTGGGAGAGCATGTTCATTCATTCTGGTTGACATGACTCAAAATAAATCCTCTCTTTTTCCCTTATTTCCTTCCCTTAAACCTTTCCTTAAATCTCTATGCCAGTAACTAAGTTAAAGTGCCTTCAGTTGTTATTCACCATCCATGACAAAATCTGTTGTCTTCCTTAAGCTATCCGATGTTTTATGCCGTAAGAAATGAATCACAACCAATCAATGTGTATATGTTATGATGTTAATTTGATGATCTGTTAAATAAATGACGCAGTTACTTGATGGGTCAAATATATATAATGTCTCATGTCACTATATATTCATTCTGGTCTCACTAGAGTTCAATTAATCCAAAAAGAAGAAGAACCCATCTATAAATCAATAATTATTATTCTGGAACTCGAACGAGTCCTGTATAATTATTGAAAGGTGTATTGGTATCACTACTTTTACTCCTACAACATTGTGAACAATGTGATATTGTTGATACACCTTCCAAGAACACAAAGGAATATCCAGCTGTTGTTCAGATCTAATGAGGCAAATAAGAAAGACAAACAATGGCAACACATATAAACACCACAATTCTGCAACATTGACCAGTAAAACTGGGCAACATGCTGCACATCATGTGTACTGGAGTATCATATGTTTGAAGAAGTGATGTTTTCTTAGAGTGTTGTCTCAGTACGCAACACTTGAGAAACAGAAATGCAAAAAAGGTGTATAAAACTGTATTGATTACTAATATTTCTGTTTACTTTTTCCCCATTCAAATCCTTACAAATCTAGTTAATTGCATCTAAACCAGTGTGAAACTGGTTCAGTTGGTTTTTGGTAGTCCTTTTTTCTTTTTCTTTTTTTTGTGTTTATTTTCTTGATTTTGTCATTTGTTCTGTGATTTCTCTTGACCAGGCTCTTAATTCTCAGTTTGCCCACACCCCCTTACACCTGCAAGATGTTTCATTAAGCTGAGCTGTATCCCATCTCACCATTCAGCCCCTCTCCATCCATTCCGTCTTCTCTCACTTCAATTGAAGAATGTTGGTTCTCATGGCACATCCAGTTTTCTTTGTGTCTCCTTGCACTGCTCCTAGGTATTGTGTTATTCTGCCATGACAGCCTTTTGTCTTGTTGGAAAATATATATTTTTAAACTTGAGTTAGTCTGCTGTCTTGGGTCCTTGCTTCAATACAATTGTGACAACTTGTAAATAGACTTTTTTCCCCTTGACCGAAAATCATAAATATTTTTTCTGTAACAGCTTAATACATTACACTTACTGGTACTTTCAACTCTCCAGTATGTCAAGAAAATCCGATAAAAAAGGAGCTTCATACTGGAGCTTGGCAGAACTTCGTTTTCTCTTCTGAATGGCTGGCAATTTAACACTGAAAATGAATGATTAATGTAGAATTGTACTGCAAGGGTGTGTAAATGCTTTTAAAATGAATCAGACTGTGTAAAAAGGAAAGTGCTAATTACACTGCAATTTGTAAGACCTCTCCTTAAGTACGCAAATGCCTCCTCTAACATCAGGTGAAATTGCATTTTCAAGTAACATTTTAGAGTCCATGTGGGTGCTGTGCCCAATCAAGCCATTTGTAAATGACTCCTCTTTCAGAATCCATTAGAAAGTAGAGCAAGAAACATTTAATGGTGGGATTCACCGTCAGTAAGCATGTATTCAGGATGTTCAGAGGATGCACTAACTGGTGAAGGGGATAATTAATAAGATTGGCTTATGAACTACTTAATTACTGACTCCTGGCCTCTTCAGCTCTCCTTCCAAGTGCTGCTTTTGTTCTCTTGTTGCCAATATGCCCCCTAACTAACAGAGGTGGTGGCCCCAGAAGAGATTAAAGACATTTGAGGGTACATTAACAAGTAATTGAAAAATGAAAACCAGACTAGTAATTACTTTAAACAACTTCAAACAATCTTTATTACTGTACGTCAGATAAACAAAGGCCAGGGATGGCTTTACTACTAAACATGATGACATTTCACCAGCATCCAAGTAATAATAATTTACATAACTGTGTTTAACTTGATCTAATGGATTTAAAGACTGACATGAGTGCTTTAGAATATTTTTGCATTTACAAAGCCACTAATGTATTCTAATTAGGTACGGAATTACTATCCTACTGTGAGGATTCTGCAGTTTTTGTTGTTTTCTCTCTTTTTGTTTGTCGGTGAGCTGGAGAGAAAGCTGATGTGCTTGCTTGTACTCTGACAGAATTTTGGATTGCTAATTGCCACCAGGGCTTTATCAGACAGAGCTGAACCAGAATTATTTGCTGGTCCATTTGCCAGAGACATTTCAGCCTCAAAGCTTCCTCGTGTTTCTCTTGTTTGTTAAAACTAGGGGAACCCAGAGTTGTAAAAGACCCGGAACGAGACAAGACTCAGAGAATACAAAAGTAACAGTGGAAAACATACAGTTGATCCTCTGGAGCTCAGGCTGGATGAGGTGTGAGAGTTCAAATCCAGATCCAAAGGGGAGCTCCAGGAATGAGAAACCTAAGTTATCAGCCAGGACCAAGGGGGCTGGCAACTGGTGGAAGACAAGGCACAAGGAGAACCAAGACAGGGCCAGGAGGAACCAGGACTGGCCCAGTGAGGACCAAGACAGGACCAGGGAGAACCAAGACAGGTCCAAGGAGAACCAGGATTGGACTGAGGAGAACCAGGACTGGACCGAGGAGAACCAGGACTGGACCAGGACCGAGGAGACTGGATAATATTGATGGCTAATTCTGCATCAAAGAGTAACACTGGACTGCAGCCTTATGTAATGTAGATCCTCATCAGTGTGATGGCCGACAGCTGGTGGCAATTAGCAGCTTTCTTGGAATGAGGAGCTGCAGTCAGTCGTACTCTTACAGTACCCCCCCCCCCCCACCCACACACACACACACACACACCCGCACACACACTGAAGAATCGCCCCCAGGTGAACTGAGGTGCTTCTCGGGGTGGGGCTTGAAGTAGAAGTTGATGAGGCTTGGGTCCAGAATAAAAGAACGGAGAATCTAGGACCTCTCCTCAGGACCGGAACCCTCCCAATTGACTAGGTATTGGAACCCCCTATCTCGGCATTGCACATCGAGGATGGTCCTCACAGTGAACATCAAGTGGTTGTCGATCAGGCAGGCAGGTGGAGGGAGGTCGGTTGGGGTACACGAGGGGCATTTGGAGACTGGCTTGACCAGTCCCCAAATTTTTCCCCAAATTCTCCCAATTGTATTTATTTGTTTATTTTTTCCCAAGATGGCACCGGTGTGTAGGGCTTGCCATCCCTTGCTCTCTGCTTTTCTTCTATTTTTGTTATTTTTACAATGCTTTGTGCAGTGTACCGCATCATATTTACAGTATGATCGTCGGGCACTTCTGGAGCTCTGTACATTTGCTGAAATGCCTGCAGAGTTTTTGTACAGTGGCCAGCACTCTCCTCCACTGGTTCTGTCTGAGATTCCTGCATTTCTTCTGCGTGACCCCGACCTTTCTCCCTGGAGGAAACATCGCAAACATCATGGGAAGCGTGAGGGGGTTTTGGTGAAACTGAGACACCATGTGGATTATTCTGTCAAGATTGATGGGGCTCGCTCTGGATCTGATCATCACCCTTCTGACCCATGGTGCTCCAGGGGCCCAGCTGCTGGACAGCTACCCGCGCACGCAGTCCATGTAAACAACTGGAGTAGTTTACCAGTGCGCCACACAAGCAGACATGGAGGAGCTGTTCTTCAAAATCTGCGCCCGCTGGCGTACGGTCCCGCCATCACGGCTGTGTTTGCGCCGGACCCTATCAGGATGTGTTCAATCAATGCAAGGTCTGTTTCCAACAAGACTTTCATCCTCAATGACTTTTTTAAAGATGAGGAGTTGGATTTTCTCGACATCACAGAATCTTGGTTATCAGATAGTGAGTTCAGCGCCTTGGCGGAATTACCTCCAGACTGTCCATGTTTTAATGCCCCAGAGCCATCAGGCCCACGCGGTGGTGGATTATTAACAGTCTTTAAACCAAACTTTGCCTGTAACCAGTTGGCCATCACTGTTTCCCGCCCCAGCTTTAAGCTGAGCGTCTTTGAACTCCATCATTCTCCTCCAGTTCTGTGCACTCTCATCTACCACCCCCGAGATCCAAGGATTTCATAAGTGAATTCGCTGACTTTTTGGCTGATGTCACACCAAGATACACACACTTATTGATTATTGGAAATAACCAGCGGTGACACAGCAAAACTGGAAACGGGGTGGCTGGGACTTGTAATTCTCTTTAGACTGTTTGCAAGAGTGAAGGTCACCTGGTGAGATCGTGAACCCAGAAGTGAGCGGTCTCTGGGAATTGTAGTCCCATTCTCTCCTTCGCTCCTGGAAGTGGTCGTTGATAGCGAAGTCCAGGTCGATCATTTGGCTGAAACTTTCTGGTTCATTGTGAGCTGCAATCTGATCTTTGATGGGGTCAGATAAAGAGTTTAGGAAGGTACCTTGAGCACGATCTCATTTCAGCCAGTCTGGGCAGCAAAGATCCGGAACTCCAAGGTGTGCGCTGAGACTCTTCGTTGACCCTGATGTAAGCTGAGTAGTCATTTTACAGCATTCTGTGCCTGTAGAGGGTTTTCAAAAAATCCTACAGAACTCCTTTAAGAGTTGTTTGTAAGAGACAGCGAACAAGTTCTGGAACTGTAAAAATGAGTTCGCTCAGTGGAGTGCGTTACCATTCAACTGACTGCTGAAATAGGTGATTTTAGCTGAGTCTGTGGCATAGAGAGAATGTGCTCCCTCAAATGCAAGCCTGCATTGAAGGAGAAATCATCCACATTGGTCCAGATCTCCAGAGAAGAGCTTGGAGGGTTTCCCAATTAACTGCTGTGCAGCAGTCCCAGACCCAGGAAATTCACTGGTTGTACTTGGAACAATGGAACAGGGGTCACTGTGGTAGAAGAAGGTGAGAGCTGCTGTTTAACTGAAGAAAACCATACCTCTGAGTTCCTGCAGATTTGACTATGTGGCTCGTTGTTGGGTCAGAACCAACTGCAGCATCTCCTCCAATTTGTTGATTTGTTCCACCTGGGAGGTAGCGAGATCTTGCTTACTCCTGGCCTCGTTCTGGGTCTTATTTGGCCGTAGCATTTCTGTTAAGACTCGGGGAACCCAGAGTTGTTTGAGACCCGAAATGAGACAAGACTCAGAGAATACTAAAAGTAACAGTGTTTATATTTTTAGTGGAAAACGTACAGTTGATCCTGTGGTGCTCAAGTTGGATGAGGTACAAGGGTTCAACTCCAGACCCAAAGGGTAATTCCAGGGATGAGAAACCAGAATTGTCAGCCAGGACCAAGGTGGCTGGCAAGTGGTGGAAGGCAAGGCATGAGGAGAACTAAGACAGTGCCGTGGGGAACCAAGACTGGACCGAGGAGGACCAAGACAGGACCAGGGAGAACCAAGATTGGACTGAGGAGAACTAAGACAGGACCAGGGAGAACTTGGACTGGACCAAGGAGAACCAGGGCTGGACCGGGTCTGAGGACTGGACTGGATAACATTGATGGCTAATGCTCCAGCAAACAATAACAATGGACTGCAGCCTTATGTGGTGTAGATCCTCATCAGGGTGATGGCTGACAGCTGGTGGCAATTAGTGGCCATCTTTAAATGAGAAGCTGCAGTCAGTAGTACTCTTACTGTACCCCTCACAAGAATCACTCCCAGGTGACCTGAGGCACTTCTCGAATGGATACGCAATGGCAGGTTGAGAATCACGTTGACAGAAATAATATCAAATGAAAACAATTCAATTGTAACAATTTATTTAAGAAATGTAGACAATATTTCTTCCAGTAGCCTAAGCCTATGGCTATCAGAATTATACTTACTGTAGGAGTTCTGTCCTGCCTTCTACCTCCCTCCACTCAGGACGCTAATTTGCAGCAGCTGCAGCTCATCAACTCTACATGCAGGAGGCATATAAGAAGCCACAGAGACCATTAAGCAGACACTGGGACATTCACTACCAATGGTAGAATTGTTCTAGCCAGTTTAATGCCTCGTGTTTTTGTCCATCTCCTCAGAGTTCACCTACCATCCTGCAGTTCTGCCTTGAAAGCCTCTGTGAGACTCTTACCCTCTTGCACTCCTTCAGCTGCTCTGTGCCACCTCTCCTCTGGGCCGTACCCCTCCCAGTTGACGAGGTATTGGAAGCCTCGACCCTTGCGTCGCACATCCAAGATGGTCCTTACAGTGAACATAAGGTGATTGTCGATCAAGTGGGGTGGTGGAGGGAGGTCGGGGAGGGGACACAAGGGGTTCCAAGAGATGGGCTTAACTTGGGACATGTGAAACATGGGATAGATACGCATGGAACTGGGGAGCTGGAGTCTAACTACAGAGGGGTTAATGATTCTAGAGATGGGGAAAGGACCGATGAAATTGGGTGCCAACTTATGGGGTGTGTCCTTTAAGGTGATGTCCCAGGTGGATGACCACATTCTTTGTCCCACCTGGTAAGTGGATGCTACAGAGCAGACAGTCAGCGAGCCTCTTGGTCTGAGCCACAGTATGGAGGAGGGCTGCCTTGACTTGGCGCCAGATGTGGCAACAATGTTTGAAGTGGTACTGGACAGAAGGGACTGTGCAGTCTGTCTCCAGGCTGGGGAACAGAGGGGACATGTATCCTAAAGAGGCGTCAAACGGGGACATACCTGTGGCCGAAGATCTGTGGAAGTGGTGGGCATATTCCACCCGCACCAGGTGTTGGCTCCAGGCTGACGGGTTATTTTCTGAGACACAGCGAAGAGTGGTCTCCAGTTCCTGGTTGCAGTGTTCAGCCTGGCCATTAGATTGGGGGTGGTAGCTCGAGGTGAGACTGGTGGAGGCTCCTAAGGAGATTCAAAAGCAGCACCATACCAGTGAGATAACCTAGGGGGCCGCGGTCGGACACTACATCTGAGGGGATGCCACAGATCTGAAAAACGTGCTGTACCATGAGCTGGGCCGAGGGGAGCTTAGGAAGCGAAACAAAATGGGCAGCTTTGGAAAAAACGATTGATAATGGCGAGAATGCTGGTGTTTTGTCAGAAGGTGGCAGGCCTGTGACGAAGTCAATAGCAATGTGTGACCAAGGGTGGCTCGGAGTAGGCAGGGGCTGGAGTAGTCCAGCTGGGGGTTCCCCAGTAGTCCACCTGTCCCAGTCCAGCTGGGGGTTCCCCAGTAGTCCACCTGTCTTATTTCTGGCAGAGGTGGGACAGGCTGCAATGAAAGCCTTAACATCAGGTGACATGGAGGGCCGCCAGAAATGTGCCTTGGCCAGGGAGAGCATGTGGGTGGTACCTGGGTGACAAGATAATTTGTTGTGTGAAGCCAATGCAATACCTTGGACCTCATGCAAGTTGGAACAAACAGGGTTCCAGGAGGTCCATTTCCCGGGGTCAGGTTAGGTCTTAAGGGCCTCTTTGATCTTGCTCTCTATGGGCCAGGTGAGAGCTCCAACAATGCACACAGGGGAGATGATGGTTTCCTCAGGCTCAGGAACATCGGGAGGGGCGAACTGGAGGGATATGCGTCGGGCTTGATGTTCTTTGAGCCAGGTCTGAAAGTCAAAATATACTTGATACAATTGAAAAATAGGGACCAATGGGGTCAAGCGTTTAGCATCCCTGAGGTATGTCAGGTTCTTATGATCAGTCCAGATCAAGAAGGGGGTTTCAGTGCCTTCTAACCAGTGCCGCCATTCCTCAAGGGCTAGTTTGACTGCCAGGAGTTTGCGGATGCCCATGTCATAATTTCTTTCAGCTTGGGATAAAAGTTTGGAGGAAAAAAAGCACAAGTATGGACCTTATTGTCATCAGGAGATCTCTGGGAAAGAACTGCCCACACCCCTGTGTCTGAGGCATCGACCTCGAGGATAAACTGATGTTTGGGGTCCGGGTGGTAAAGAATTGGCTTGGAGGAAAACAGTCTTTTTAATTTACAAAAAGCCGCATTGGCCTCAGGTGTCCAGCAGAAGGTTTTGGAAGTGGAGGTGAGTTGAGAAAGGGGGGCTGTCACACGACTATAGTCCCTGATGAAACGTCTATAGAAGTTGGCGAACCCAAGAAAGCATTGTAACTGCTTCTTGGACTCTAGAGTTGGCCACTCGACTACTGCCCTAGTTTTCTCAGGGTCAGTCCTGCAGTGCCCACCCCAGAAAGGAAACTGTGGGGACATTAAACTCACATTTTTCTGCTTTAACAAATTGGTTCTCCAAAAGTCTTTGTAACACGACTCTTACTTGTTTAACATGTTGAATGGAATCATGCGAGTACCGTTAAATAAGGATGTCATCGAGATAAACAAAAACGAAATCACAGATGAAGTCCTTCAACACATCGTTCACGAGGGCTCGAAAAACAGCAGGGGCATTAGTTAAACCAAAAGGCATGACTTAATACTCAAAATGGCCGAGGGGCATTCTAAAAGCCGTTTTCCACTCGTCGCCTTCTTTAATGCGTACGAGTTGGTAGGCATTTCTCAAATCAAGCTTTGTGAAAATGGTTGCTGTTTGTAACTGTTCGTGGAGAGAATCAATCTAGGGAAGTGGACATTTATTCTTAATGGATATATTGTTCAAACCTCTGTAATTAATACATGGCAGAAGAGTTTTATCCTTTTTGGAAACAAAAAAGAAACCTGCCCCAACAGGAGAGGTGGAAGGGCAAATGATGCCTGAGTCCAAAGATTCATTTATATATGTTTTCATCAACTCTCTCTCGGGTCCAGAAAGGTTATAGAGTCGGCTTGATGGCAAGAGGGTGCCAGGGAGCAAGTCAATGGAACAATTGTATGGGCGATGCAGGGTGAGAAACAGGGATCTTTGTTTACTAAAAGCAGCCGCTAGGTCATGGTAATCTGTCGGAACAGCAGTGAGGTTGATCTCCTCCTCAGTGGGCATAGTTTGGGAGTGACTGGCAACAGCAGAGTGTAAATAATTCTTAAGGCATTTATCGCTCCATTTTTCTACTCACCCAATGTCCCAATTAACGTCAGGACTGTGGCTCCTAAGCCAGGGGAAGCCCAAAATAAGTTGAGAAATAGGGGAGTCAAACACAAAGAAATCATTCATCTCATGGTGATTACCGGAGATAATTAAATGCAGTTCTGTTGTCTTGAGATGAACTTGAGCTAATGTCTCTCCAGTAATACCAGAAACAGAGACAGAACAGATCTCTCGAGTGGGGAGAGAGTATTTTTTTAACCAAATCCAAACTTATAAGATTTTGTTCAGCCCCAGAATCAACCAAAGCAGACAAGGACAAGCGTTGGTGATTTATTTGAATTACAGTTGGGAGCAAGAGTTTAAATGGGGAGGTTAGTGCTGACGTACCCACCAGTATCTCTCTTTTTAACTGGTGGGTATTCTCATTTCCCTGAAACAGGCAGTGGGGCAGATAATGTCTGGGGTTGCCACAATAAATTCAGAGATGAGTGCTTCTTCGCCACTTTCTCTCTTCAAGGGATAAAGTGTGTGCCTGACCTACATGGGTTCGGGCTCTGGTAGAGCGAGGGTGTGCGTCTTGGGAATGAGCAGTGAGACAGTAAAACTAGGGCCTGGGGGAGACTGGGTCTTGTAGTTCTCTCTAGTCTGTTTGTAGGAGTGAGGCTCACCTGGAGGGTTTGCGAACCCGGAAGTGGGGAGTCTCTGTGAGTTGTAGTCCCGTTCTCTCCTTCTCTCCCGGAAGCGGTCGTCAATGGTGATGGCAAGGTCAATTAATTGATCAAAACCCTCAGGTTCATATCGAGCAGCAATTTGATCCTTGAGGTGAACAGAGAGAGAGTTTAGGAATGTATCTTGTAGTGCTAGTTCGTTCCATCCAGTCTGAGCAGCAAGGATCTGGAATGCCAAGGCGCATTCAAAAACAGCACATTGGCCCTGACGTAGGTGTAGCAGACGTTTTACGGCATTTGGTGCCTACAGGGGGCGATCAAAGATCCTGCGAAACTATTTTAAAATTTGTTTGTAGGAAACAGAGGAGTTAACATGGCATTGGAGGAATGAGTTGGCCCATCGAAGAGCATTACCTTTGAACTGGCTGATGAAATAAGTGATCTTTGCTGAGTCCGAGCAATAAAGAGATGGATCCCCTTCGAAGACGAGTCTGCACTGTAGTAGAAAACCTCCACATTGATCAGGGTCTCTTGAGAAGAGCTCGTAGGGTTTAACAAACAGCTGTTGGGCTGGGGAAGCCGGGCCAGGGAATTCATGAGGGGCGCTGGGAGTAGACTGAGCAGTCGGAGCTGGGGGAGAAGAAGGTCAGATTTGCTGTTTAATAGAGAAGATCATACCTCCGAGTTCCTGTAGGTTGGATTGAGCAGGGCGCTGTTGGGTCAACACCTGCTGCAGCATTTCTTCTAATTCATTGATTCGTTCCACCTGAGAGATGGCTGGGGCCTGCTCCCCCCGGTCTCATTCTGGGTCTTAGTTGGCTGGAGCATTTCTGTTATAACTCGAGGAACCCAGAGTTGTATGGAGCATTTCTGTTATAACTCGAGGAACCCAGAGTTGTATGAGACCCAGAATGAGGCAGACACAGGCAAGTACAAAGTGACAGTGTTTATTATTTACAGTGGTAAATTTAACGTTTCTCTGCAGTTCCTGGAAGAGGAGGTTGGCAGGAGATTAGGCAATGCTGAATTATTTTTTTCTTACAGATTAGAGATTAGGTTACAGATGTTTGGTCCAACCTCCAATCCTTGGGGGAGCTCCAGAGAAGGACAAGGCCGGGTGTCCAGTAGAGATGAGGATGGCTGGCAACTGGTGAGGACAAGGCACAAGGAAAACCAGGGCAAGTTTTGAGGAGAGACAGGACGGGGCTCGAGGGTAACCAGGGTCAAGGCACAAGGAGAACCAGGACAGGGCTCGAGGAGAACCAAAACCAAGGCAAGGCACGAGGAGAACCAAGGCAGGATCAGGAGAACCAGGATCGAGGAGGCAGGAACACTGTAGACAAAACGAGACTGGTAAGCAATTTACTTTCCAATAATCTGCAGGCCAGAAGCACAAATGCCATAGGATGGTCAATGCTCCAGCGAAGCGTAACACTGGACTGCAGCCTTATGTAGTAGATGATCCTCATCAAGTTGATGGCCATCAGCTGGCGTCAATCAGTGGCCAACTTGGACAAGGAGCTGTAGGCAGTGGTACTCTTACAACTGTAAATTGATATTGAGTCCCGGTCTCTGTTTGTCTCAGTCCTTTCATTCTGGGTACACCTGTTTATCTTAACACTTACCAGTTTTCCTCTTTATGTTCTTGTAGAACCTGTTCCTCCCTAAAATGAGTCCTGGACCTACCTGAGTACCTCCTGAGTCTCCAAATTAAATCATATCTTTAAGGAACCTTTTGCCACCTGTCTGCCTTTCTACTCACCTGGAATCTCCAACCCACTTCTCTGTGTAGACCAACTCATTAAAATGGTAAGAACTTTTGTTTCTGAGTTTTTAGACCTGAAATATATTGGCACCTACTTATGATCCTTCCTTTTCAGATCCTCCCCAGAGTCCCATATAGATATTCCCCTGAATCACTTGTAAATAAACCTCACCTTTTGTATTCCGAGAGTCTGATTCTTCCCAGTTCCTTGCTCTGATATTATGAACCCTGCAAATAGGATATCTTAGATCCCTGTTATCTTCCGCCTTCCCAACAAAATCTGGAATAAAATAAAACAACTGTAAGTTTCATTTTATTACCAAATAATCAGTTTCTCTTATCATTCTTTCTTAGTTCATCCTCTTGCTATCTCCATATGGGACGTGCACAGATAGATCTCAGGTGGTGCACATGCCATTTGACCACTGGACCAGGCAAGTGACTCTTCTGAACATTTTCTTACAGTATACAGTGGCCAATGGTGGCATTTATGGATAAAATAATGTACAATATTGTCCCAAGATGTACAAAGTAATTTTGTCTGACCCCTTTTCCCTCACCTGCAGTACTCCTGTGCCACACTGCTCTCAATGTGAATGCCCTGCATGCGATATGAGCTCTTTTCAAATAGCTCCTCAAAAGATTGTTTTTTTTTTATCTGTTGTCAAATTTGATTTGTCAGCAGGCAAATACATGTTAATTTACAGCCAATCAAATCCATAGATGTCGCTTCCCCTTGGTTTTCAATCAAACATTTTCGCTGGTGTCAAGCTTGACAAGTCAGTGCTGACATGAGATGAGGCAGTAAACATGATCGCAGCAAGTAGCCATCTTCATAAGAATTTTTTTTCTCTTTTCATGAGTGGAAAACAGAGGCTTTTTTTCCATAAATGTTTCCAACAAGTGTCTGATCTGCAGTGCTAGCATGTCAGTTAGGAAAAGGTGTGCATCCATTTATCAAAGTTCCAAGATGTAAGAGTAACACTTTTTGCAGCTCCTCTGTCCAAGACAGCCGCTAATTACCCCCAGCTGTCGGCCATCTCGTTGATGAGGATCTCCACTACTTAAGGCTGCAGTCGAGTGCTACTCTTCACTGAAGCATTATATTAACTCATGGTATTTATGCCTATGGATATTTGTGCTTTGCTAAATAAGCTTTTACTTACCTTGTTCTTTGTGCCTCCATCATCCTGCTTCCTCGGGTGCCTTTCAGTCCAGGTCAGCCTTGGGCTTGTTCCCAGTCCTTCGTGCCTTGCCTTCCAGCCACTTGTCTGCCCTGCTGGAACACCACATCCTGGAAGCCTTTTTTGGATCTGCTTCAGTGCTCAACCAAACATCCAACCTGTAAGAAGAAACAAACAATAGCCTTCAATTACCAACTTCTACATCTATACTCACCTGGCCTTGTCCCTCCTCCTCAGGGGTTCCAGAAGATCTTCTGTACATTCTACCATTCACTGTATATAATAAACAATGTTTAAACCTTTACCCTCTGAAATTGTGTTTCATTCCGGGTCTTGTATCAATCTGGGTTCACCAAGACCATTAAATAAATGTTCCAGTCAAATCAAAAGACCCAGAACAAGACCAGAGGCAAACAAGCTCCATTTGCTTCTCAGGTGGAACAAACTGCCCTGTCCAACATGCATGAACTAGGAGGTATGGTTTACTCTATTAACCTATGACTTTCACTCTCACCTCCTACAGTCCCAGCTGTGCAGCAGGAAACCAGTTCTACCATTTTCATCCCTGAAAGTAGTTCCATAACTCAACAGGTAAATGTTAAATCTTCTGAGTTTTTCTCAGGAAACCCTGACCATTGTGGAAGGTTCCTCCTACGGTGTAAATTAACTTTCAAAGAATCCTTTCTACTTTACGCTAACAGAATTTCTAAGATTACCTACTTTACCAGTCACTTAAGTGGGCAAATTCTTTCCTTGTATCCCATCCCTTGCAAGATGGCCGCGCTCAGAGCAGCTGCAGCTTCACGGGCTCCCAGTACATTCCCAGTTTTTAGTAGTTTTGATAATGACTCTGTACCTGACTCTGCAAGATTTATGCTTGTGAACTATAGCCAAACTGAACTGATGAGAATTGGAGCGGACTTGCCACCAAATATAGCCGAAATCAGCAGCAAACTCAAAACTACACTAGGCAGAATGCAGATCTTAAATTCATCTACCTGGAAGCTGCAGCGGAGGCGTTCCAGCGGGCAGAGGAGGAAGCGCTGCTCCCGGCTTAAGAGGAGGGGGTGCCGGGCGGGGGTTATGGTGAGGCTGCGAGCTAACGCTAGAGCCGGAAAACTCCAGATGCCGTCTCTCTTTCTGGCAAACGTCCGCTCGTTGGAGAGTAAGAATTTACTTAATCTGAGAGTGAGCGCCTCAGAAGAGATGATGAAGTGTGTGGTGCTTTGCTTCACGGAAACATGGATGACAAGTGACATGCCGGACTCAGTCTTCCATCTGGATGATAGACTCTTTTTTAGAGCGGACCGCTGCAGCGAACTAACGGGGAAATCATGAGGAGGCGGAGTGTGCATTTACGTAAGTAAAAATTGGAGCACAAACTGTGTTTTAGTAAAAACCTCATGCTCGAAGACTTTGGAGCAGATTACAGTGAAGTGTCGGCCACATTATCTCCCCCGTGAGTTCTCAGTGACGTTTATCACAGTTGTTTACATTTCCCCTAGCGTCAATGCAAATGACGCCCTCCAGGCGCTGCATGATCTGATCAGCTCGCTGCAGAGGGAACAACCTGAATCGCTTTGCATTGTGGCTGGAGACTTTAATCACGTGAATTTAAAAGACTGTCTTCCAAACTTTAATCTGCATGTGAACATAACTACACGTGGTAACAGCACCCTGGACCGTGTTTACACAAACGTAAAAAATGCATACAAAGCCAAACCCCGCCCCCATCTAGGATTATCTGACCACATTTGCATATTAATGGTTCCTGCTTACCTGCCGCCTCTGAGACGTTCCAGACCGGTACAAAAGAAAGTTAAATGTTGGAGTCAGGACAGTGGCCCCATACTGAGAGATTGTTTTGAAAGAACAGACTGGCAGGTTTTCAGAGACGCTGCAGAAAATGGAGAATCTTTTAATCTGGACCAATACACATCCTCAGTACTGGGCTACATCAGTACATGCTCTGACAACGTCTCCACCACAAGATATGTT
>JARVGS010036897.1:0-16321 GCA_031762315.1 Hypsolebias antenori
TGCTGCTGATCTGTTTCATGTTGCTGCTGATCTGTTTCATGTTGCTGTGTTCATGCGTGCTCATCTGCTCACACAGAATCATGTTTGTGCTGCTGTTCGGTGTATTATTTTTGTTTTTATGCTATTATTTCTTAGCATATTTTTAGTTGATGTTTTCATTAGTTCACATCTGAGATCTTATTACTGTTTTTTTTTTACATTTTATTGTTGGATGTGGATGGGACCCTGTGTACACAATCTCGTTACACCACATGTACCACATGTGGTGGCAGGGCGCTCAGTTCTGTTGACAGGGCGGCGCGCCCTCCTTGATAATGGTAGGGGAAACACTAGTCAGTATGCGTAAGGATATGCCGTCATCACGACTTAAGGGTGTGATGACAGATGGTCTGTTACTTTAATACAAAAAATGCCCATCGTGCTTTGTGGGTGCCATAAGCACCACTGTTTGATTTATGCCTCCTAAAATGCAAGTTTTAGTTGTTAACTTACGGTGGCTGGTGCCCGTGATGATTCATGGATGGCTAGAGGTCGTCCCAAGAGTGGCTCATTTTTGTAATGGAAATATTTCCATGTATTCTCTTTGTGATTCTAAATCCTGTCCTGTCCAACCTAATAATCATATCTGCGCAAACATTGTTATTAAGGCACATAAAAATAATTTGCTGATCCTTTCACAGTACGTTAACTTGTCCTAGACATGAAAACATAAACCCTTGTATTGATGCTAAGTCATGCATGAAGTTTTCTCCTAGAACCATCCAACTTCTCTACAGGCCCATATTTGTGGGTTGACACATAACCAATGTACATTCATTGCTCAGCAATTTATAAAATAAATCACAACATTGCTACAGGCTATATTGTGATGCAGATGATTAGTTTGCATTTGGGTTTGTTTCTTAAAGCTGGCGTTCATTTTTTGTCCTCTGCAGGACTTGTGAAGGACAGAATATCAAATATCGCACATGCAGTAATGTGGTAAGTTATGCAAACTCATCTTTATGTAATGGATGTTAAAATAACTTTAAAGTGGTTTATAAAGTGTGTGTGTGGTGGGGGTGATGTTGGGTTTAGGAATGGAACATTGAAAATATCAAACATTGTGTTTCAGGAGAGACATCCATGATTCAGGTGTTAAAACATATAAGAATTTTTTTTTTTTTTTTTAGTTTTCATAGATAATCATTGTCTTACCTCAACAAAATTAAGTCATATATGTTTCATCACATTCCTGTTTGTTGTCCCTTCAGGACTGCTCTCCAGATGCTGGGGACTTCCGGGCTCAGCAGTGTTCAGCACATGCAGATGTGCAATATCAAGGTCAGTTGCACGACTGGCTGCCGGTCTACAATGATCCAGATGACCCTTGCTCCCTCAAGTGTAAAGCTAAGGATTCAAGCCTTGTGGTGGAGCTGGCACCCAAAGTGTTGGATGGGACACGCTGTTACACCGAGTCCTTGGACATGTGCATCAGTGGAGTCTGCCAGGTGGGGCAAAGGGCCATAGAGCTTGTTTGCTTTTGGTCATTAGGAAGGATTTCATTATTATTCTTTCATTAAGTGTCAAAATGTGCATTTTGTCAAACACTCATACCTCTAATTTGCCCCCTCAGATATTTTTTCAGCTAACAATTAAAATTGTTTCCGGTTTAAAGGAATCTCCGACTAGTTTGAATAAAATAACTCATTTGATAAACAATTTCTCCAGCTATAAAAACAAGACCATAAAAATACTGTAGGCCATTTAGTTTTTATAATAAATTAAAAAATGTAATGAAACATAGACGGTGTCGTTTTATGTCCAGCTTCTTCACAGACTCATGTTTGTGGGTAGACATATGAGAATAAATTCATGTAAGCTCCAGAACATATTGTATTAGCTCCAGAGCTAATATATGTGGCGTTAGCTCCAGAGCTAATATATGTGGCGTTAGCTCCAGAGCTAATATATGTGGCGTTAGCTCCAGAGCTAATATACAGTATATGGCATTAGCTCCAGAGCCAATATTATTTTCAGAGCTAATAGCATTAGCTCCAAAGCTAATATATATGGCACAAGCTCCCGAGTTAGTATAAATATTATCTCCAGTCCAGAGCTAATAGCGTTAGCTCCAGAGATAATAGTGTAAGCTCCAGAGCTAATAAAGTAAACATCACAAGTTGATCATGTTTGATTGTTTCGACATATATTGTGCATAAGGACTAATATGAAATGTAATTTTATTGTCCCATTATAACTAACTTTTTAGCATTGACTCTTTGTGCTTTAGTCTCGACTACAACTGATTTACACCATTACCCCAGAATCCATTGCGCTGGTAAAATAATGGCAACATCTTTAGGTGAAAAGTGTAATAAACATAACGTTTTTAAGTAATTGGGAATTTTCAAGTGTCACAAACATAAACTTTTAGTATAACAGAGAAATAACATATTAAGGCCAATATGTGCAAGTACAGATCCCTTAAGGCATGAGTCAAAAACTGTCAATCTCTAATAAAAACAGAGGCATGCTTTAAACTGTAAAATGGACCTCAAAAAATGGTGATCTGATCCTGCAAAAGATATATTTTTTGTAAGGCTGATTTGAGCATGTTCGGTTATTCACACGCTCCGGTTCAAAATGAATCCCAAGAGTTTGCATTTTTACACAGGAGCTAAAAAAAGAAAGAAATCCTTGAAGACTAATTTCACAGGAGGCTGAAATGTATCTCATGCCATCTACTTCACTCATGGATACGCAATGAGAATAATTTCAGAGATGTGGCTTTTGACTGACCACTCAGGAAATAGTTTACAATGCAGTTTTTCCTCAGTTGAATGGAAATACATCCCAAGGCATTTTATATGTGTGTGTGTGCGTGTGCATGCGTGCTTGGACACACATTTTACCGAACTTTAGAGCCATGTTGTGGATTTGTTTTTTGTCTTATAGTCAGAAAACACACAAAAAAAGAACTAATTTGCTAATCAATATGTATGGCAGCACATATAGCTGAACAAATGGGACTACCCGGTAAATTGTGGAATGTGTGGTCACCAAACAGCTACAACAGGTGATGTAGATGGTAGATCGTGAAGGTTCCAGAAATCATGGATTCATCTTTGTTTCACTTTGTTTCACTGTTTGTGTGGGATACAGATTGTCGGCTGTGATCATGAATTGGGGAGCTCAGTAAAGGAGGACAACTGTGGCGTCTGCAGTGGAGATGGCTCATCCTGCAGACTTGTGCGAGGACATTACAAATCCCAACATGCTACGGGGAAAGGTAAAAATTCTTGTTTTGTTTTTTAATTGGAAATAGTGCTGCTTATTTCCATCACTTGTACAGTTTTGTTCATACTAACATTAGCATTATTGTTAGCATTACCTGCTTGAATAGGGGTTTCTTTGCTAACGTCAACAGAGCGGCCACAGATATGCAATTCTGCGTGTATTAATTTGCAACATTGTTACGTGGTTTTCTCTGTCGCACTCCAGCTGAAGACACGGTGGTCGTCATTCCCTTTAAGAGTCGTCATGTCCGCCTGGTTCTGAAAGGCCCGGATCACTTGTGTAAGTCCTGGTAGGTCTGGGGTGCCCCTCCATCTAAACCGATTGAAAGTGATGTTTTATTTTAGTTGTGTTAATGCTAAATACTGGGTCACAAGTTGGATGAACTAGTTTTTAATTAGAATTGCGGTTGTTTAAAATCTGCAGGAATCCCCTCTGGTCTCAGCTCCGGTTGGCCTATTGTTAGCTCATCAGTTGGGTCAGAGTTAGACTGTGTCTCTTGTAGATATGGAAAAATGTTTTACGTGGAGGGTTCTGGCTGTGTGAGCTCGAACAGGGATGCAACTGAATGGGAACTTACTTCCCTCTTTTTTTTTACAAGTTGTTACCATGCTGTACCACCCTCAGCACGCCAAGTTCCCACGGTCTTGCTATGTCTCCAAACCGACGCTCTTCTAGTGGAACGGACGCCACGGCTTAGCCTTCAGCTTTCATGCGCTTCATTGAGTCTTGGATCCTCCCTGGTTGGTCCAGACTTCTGCACTCTAATCCCACCAGAGCCGCAGCAGAGGAGCATCAATAACGACCGCCAATTGGCTCGTTTCTACATATCTACTTGTGTTCCTTTTTTCCTTTCCAACCCATCAACTTTTACCAACAGATCATTCACTTGCTGTCTGATTTATACCACCCACCACCAGGTGTCATTGCAATGAGATCATTCAATTATGGCTCTTTTTTTTTTGTTTGTTTGTTCTGGCTCTAAGATGTAAGCCTTCCAGATTATATCAATGACGTCAAAGTTGTCTTCTCGCTGTACCCACTGTTTTTTTTTCCCGAATTTCGTCGACAAATTACAGGTAATTGAGTGGACAGTTGAACATTTCCCACTGTTTTCTTTGCTTCACAGCACTTAAGTTTAAACCATTTGTCTTCGGAGGTTGTCAGCTGCTGGTTCTCGTGTTTTGCTGTTGTTTTTTTCCTTTAAAGGTTCACGCTGGAATTACACAGAACCCTGTTAGGGTTAGTGTCAGAGGTGAGGTCAGGTCAAACAGAGGGAGGAAAACAAACTCTTCCCACAGAGCTGCTCCTGGCACAGCTTTGGAAGACTCTTGGCCCTAAATGTAAAAGCCAGACGGCGCTTTTAGTGGCTCCAACTAAAGATCTGTGTGTGGTCTCTGATAAATCAAAGTAAACCTTTGAGGAGTTGGATATTTTAATCACATTTTTCTACGTGCGCCTTAATTTTGTTTGAAGAACAGTGACACGTTGATGATGAAAAACGACCAAGAGGATATTAGAGCTGGGTTACAAAGACGTTCTGACAATTTCAGCAAAGAAAAACTGATGTTTGACTTTGAACTTTGTGGAAATTCACACAGTGGTCCTCCCAGTCTGTTGTACCCCGAAGGAGTTCAGTCTGTTTTAGTTGATTTTTCTTCCTTTCCTGTTCAGACGTGGAGAGTAAGACTCTGCAGGGGGTAAAAACTGAACTGATGCTGGACCAGTCGGGTCAGTACCACCTGGAAAACACTACTTTGGACTACCAGAAGCTTTCTGATAAGGAGGTCCTCAGAATCACTGGTCCCCTTGGAGCTGACTTCACTATCAAAGTAAGAGCTGATATCAACATTTATTTTTACTCTGGTGACCTCAGACCAACAAAACCAGCTGATAATTCAAACAGTTGGTGAATAACTCCTTGTGCTCCTGCGTTCTAATCCAATCAGTCTGTTTAAGATGTGCTTAGATAATAATAAAAACGGTTTGTGTCTTAGGAAAAAACAATTCCACAGATGATTAGGTATAAACCATCAAATTTATTACAAAGCTTTGGAGAATAGCTAAACTCACAGAAAGTCAATGCATCACAAGTGCAGACTCCCAATAAATTCTGATCTATTCTAACTTCCTGAAGTGAAATAGTTTTATAAGAACTCGTACCTCCCCCATCTACTCCATCTCAGCTTAGCGTTGATCAGAACCAGCCAAACCTGTCTGAGTCCAGGAAAACATTTTCAATGTTTCTTTCCTTGACAGTGATACCAAAGCGTCAAATTCAGATCACAATGCTACAGAGTCAAATAAGGACTTATGAAGTGTACAGTAAAATATATTGCATGGTGCATTCATATGTAACAAATAAAACATTTCTATCACACTGATGATGGTAAGAAGCAGGTTAATACAGAACTTGAGTGAATTTATGTGCCAAGACACTCTGTTCTAGTTTTGAAGGTTCTTAAATGGTTTATCTCTCTTCTCCAACCTAATTGGATATTTACCAAACCTTCTGTGGTTCAGTACAGTGTAAAACTTTAAATAATCAAGTTTCTTTGTATTTTACTTCCAAGGAGACGAAGTTTATTATCCATCCATTATCTTCCGCATGTTCCGAAGTCAGGTCATGGGGTTAGTAGCTTGAGCAGGGATGTCCAGACATCTCTTTTCACAGCCACCTCTTCTAGGATGACCCCAAGGCGTTCCCAGGCCAACCGAGAGACGTGTCCTGGGTCTTCCCTGGGGTCTTCTCCCAGCTGGACATGCCAAAAGCATTTCCCTAGGGAGGCTCCCAGGAAGCCTCTTTACCACATGACTGAACCATCTCAACTGGCTCCTTTCAATATGGAGGAGCAGTGGTTCTACTCCGAGTCTTTCCCAGATAACTGAACTTGTCACCCTATCTCTGAGGGAGAGTCCAGCTATCCTGTGGAGGAAACTCATTTCAACCTCTTGTATCTGTGATCTCATTCTTTTGGTCACTACTCAGTTTGTGACCATAGGTGAGGGTAGGAGTGTAGACTGACCAGTAAACAGGGAGCTTTGTCTTACAGCTCAGCTCCCTCTTACCACAACAGACGGGCACAGAGTCTGCAGTGCTGCATACGCTGCACCACCCCGCCTATCAATCTCGCGCTCCATTCTTCCCCCGCTCACTAGTAACGGTACCTAGCTAGTAAGCTACTAGCTTGACTGTCACAAACACAATTTGTTTATATTTCTTTAGTTGAATCCATGAAAAATGATAGCGAAAACAGTTTTACAGACAAAATAATATTTTAGCGCAAACAAAGAGCATGCAAAATTTGTAAAGTATAAAAATTTTAAAAATTCAAGTAGTCCTCGACTTAAGGCGCCCTCGACTTACGGCAACTCGGACTTAAGAACGGGTGTGCGGCGCAGTGTTAACATACATTTTACATGTATTTCCTCGACTTACGGCAAAAATCCGGACTTACGAACGGGTTTGCGGCGCAGTATAATGAGTTCCGACTTATGTTAAAATCGGGTTACGAACGGTTTGTAGGTACGGAACCCGTTAGTAAGTCGAGGACTACCTGTACTTTGAAATCCTGGCGAGATCAAGAATGATTTTTAAAGATTACAATAAAATATTCCTCCCTAAAAGCAAAAGAAAATTAGACAAGGGCTTGTTTAATATGTAACACATTACTGTAATATGCTATATATAAAATCTTCTGTCCTCTTTTATGTAGTGTTCTGGTGATAATTTCCTGTGTGGTTCTGAACAAGGCTTTTTATGATAGGCTATTCTGTTTCCAGCTGTACATCAGCTACGTATTGTATTCAATTGCTGTGCCACTTTTCTATCTCGTTTAATTTATTTTCCAGGTCTACACATTATTTCTGGACATGCACTAATAAAAATGCTGTCTGCTTTGTCAGGTTGAAAACTGAGGTTCACAATGACAAAATGTTGAACTAAAAATCTTTCAGTATCACCAACCTGTCATGTATTTATTTAATTTTCTTACCGTGAAACGTTCTAAAGAGCCTTTCCACACCAGCCTCATATAAGGCTTTCATGTATGAACTCCAGCTGAACCTCTTGGTGTTGAGCACTCTGCAAAGCCGATCTGGTTTCATATGTTTAGATTTGAAGATACTGGAGTGTGTGTGACCCATTTCAGTGTGAAATTCAAATGACTCGTCTGCTTCCCTTGCATAAGTGACGTGTTGACGCATGCACAGAACCTTATTAGTTGGTTTGGCTTGCTGAAGTTGCCTAATGGCATAAATATTTCTGAATGCACTTACCTTTTATACATATGTTTAATAAATCAAATCTTCAGTTGAAAAGCCAGCACCACTGATAGACGGTATGTCAGTTCAGTACTGCTCAACAAATACGTATCTGTGAACTGGCTGATCAGATCAGTTCTGTTTGAGTGTTCAGGTTCGGATTGGTCCTCAAACTCAGTTTAATTTTCTTGGTAAGGCATTTTCTCTCTCGTTTCCCATTCCAATCACAGACCTTCTCTGCCAAATTGGATCTGTCATTTGATTGAAACTGATGACTTTCAGCTACTTTTTTTTTTTTAACCAAACAAAGCCAAATGTACGCAAATTACACAGGACACCAGTATGACAAACCAAAGTGTCCTCTTGTCCATCTTCTGTTGCTGATTTGTGGTTGAGTTGTGGAGGAAACAGGTCCAGGAAAGAAGCCCAGCTTTTCCTGGGGGATCTTAAGGTATTCCCAGGTCAGAGAGGATATATATAATCCCTCCGAGTTCTGGATCTGCCTGAAGCCTCTTCCCATCTTCCCTCAACCCAAGTGTTTCATTAAACAAAAGTTATCTTTCCATTAAATAATTCAGCAGTATGAACCTACTTATTTTCTTAAGTGGTTGCTGTATTTGAGCAAAGATTTGGAAGTCATTCTGATTTGCCATACAAGACGGGGAAGAAAAGTAATATCTATTAATCCATTTTCTTCCATTCACCTATGATTAGACTGCAGGGGTAACAAGTTCAGGAGGCAAACATAGGTATCCATCTTCCCAACAACACTCTCCAGCTCCTCCTGAGGAGTTCCCAGTTCAGAGGTGATACATAACACCTCTAGCCAGTTTTGGTTCTGCCACAAGAACTCCTTCCAGTGATACATGTCAAAAAAAAAAAAGGGGAAAGAGGAAGGCATCTTATTTAGATGCCCGATTTCGAAGTGGAGGCAGCAGCTCTACTCTGAGCTCCCTTCAAAAATAGTATTTAACTATTTTGCATTGATACAGTCCATTGGCTTACAAGAGCCCTTTTGTATTTTGATCCCACAATATGGTTGCAAATATGAGCCCCTCTCTAAGTAGCCTCTAGTCATTCACAAAATGACCAAGCCCAGATAAAATATGTCCATCCTGTGGTTAGAGCAGTGTGATGCAGACTCTGTACTTCACTTCCCACTTACTCACCAACTCAGCTTTGTGACTACCTCCCTTGCGAGTTGAGAAGTGTAAAAATGGAAGAAAGGCTTCAATTGCCTAAGCCACTTCGGTTGTTCCACAAGTCAGCTTGAGGCAGACAGAGTTTCTGAAATGATGTATGAATGAGCTTTAGGCATTTAAAGAGGGACTTACCCCACCGTGAAACGATAGCTCCGCCCCGAGACGAGATCCAAAAGCTGCAAAGTGGGCGTGCCGAGAGACACCGCCGGAAGGAGGGGGAGGTGGAATCACAAGACTGAGCTAATAATAAATATACGGCCAACCTGAAAATGATGTCGGTCAAATCTCACAATGCTAATGCTACTGCTATGTTGCTATCGCTAATCCAACACCGCCCTCTGCAGGGGAGAGGCTCAGCTTGAACTATTTCTATACTCACGCAGCAGAGGATGTGACGACAGAACATAGATGACACGTCACGAGTGAGAGTCGTTGACCAATATGAAAATTAGGCTGCAGTTACCACAGTTCAACCCATAGGATTAGTGAATACCCGTTTTTCAACCAAATATTGCTGATTTTAACAAATACCACAAAAACATGAACAATAACACAGACATAGTGCAGTACAACATTTTACACACATTCTAGGGAGTGTATCAGCTAAAAAAAGTTAATTTTGGGTTTAGGTCCTCTTTAATTTCTAGCTGTTTATCAAATAAAATTTGTTTATACAGCAGAATTAAAACAACTGCCACTGGCCAAAAGTGCTGGACACAAAAAAAAATACATTCTAAAAAGATAATAACAAACATAAGAGAGCATAAAAACAATCAGAAAAGTACAAAACATGTAAAATAACAGAAAAATTAAGAAAATGTCAACTATCATATAATAAAAGTCAGTGAGTACAAATTTTTCTTAAAGCACTTGAAGACTTTCAATGTGTTTTAAGATGGTACTTAAAATTGCCCAGTTGAAGCCTGTCTGATATGAAGGGGCAGCTGGTTCCACAGTTTAGGAGCTAAATGAGCCTATAGGGCGCATAAAACTACAGAAGGCCAGATAACAAGAACATGCCCATTCAGGGCCTTTTAGGTCATCAGTAAAACTTTTAAGTCATTTCTAAAATGAACAGGGAGCCAGTACAGAGAAGCCAGCACCAGGTAGATGTGTTCATGCTTATTTGACCATGTTAAAAGATAAGCTGCAGCACTCTAAGCTAATGGCAGACTGAGAGGCCAGCCTGGCTAACACCAACATACAGAGTGACAATAATCCACTTGAGAGATAATAGAATGACTCAGTCGATCAAAGTCAATAAAGGATAAAAACTATTTTACTGTAGATAAAGGCCTCTATTTAAAAATAGTATTTCTTAACTACATAGCTACAGGGTAATCTGTGTCTCAATATGAAAATTCTAAATACCATCTGTTTTTGTATTTATCTCAATCTACTCATGATGCTGTTCTGATCTGTATTATACAAGTGATGTTTTTGCTGTTTTTTTCCTTGCTAGGGTTATGCAGAAGACCTTTACTGTGAGCGAGAGAACCTGGCCTCTACCCCAGTATTCGGATCAGGGGTTATTGGTAAGTTTGAAAGCTCAAGTAAAACTTGTTGAAGCAAAATACATCACAACACTGACTTTTGTACAAACCAAAGTGAATCGAGGACGTTTGTGTTCAGCTAAACGATAGAGGAGCTCTGTGATGTCACTGGACATTGTGAACGAACAGAACAATGAGTTGTTTGTTTTAGAGCGCAGCCGTTCACAAGTTAGACACTTTTGTTGTAGTTTAGCATGATTCAAGATGAAGGGGGCAGAGCAGTCAGGGAGGATGTGGAGGAGGTTTGTTTGTGTGTTGCAGTTTGTGTGTTCAGCGTGGGAGGGGTTGGGGTGTAAAGGGTGCCCGTGCACAAACAAGGCTCTCCCTGGGGATCGCTGTGCACCACAGTTCTTCTCAGTTTAACTGTCAGGGGAGGTGGCGGGGGTTGAGCACAATTGCCCCAGAAGCATTTATAATGGGTCCATTTGTTTTATTTTTGCTGTCCACAGCCATAAATAATATATATTGACATAGCAGATGGGATAGAAAATGGGGTATTAACAAGACTCTGTTTTAATAATGACTAAAAGACCTTTTTTTAAAACACATTTTGTACGTTTTGCTGACAGGGAAGGCTGAACGAGGACCATACCCATCATTTGTAACACAGGTAAATTAATTTCAAAGATATGTGAGCTTCTTTTAAGCAATTGTGTTTTTTTTTTTTTTTTTTTTTTTTATTTTTTTTTTTTCATTTTTGGCTCACAGCTTTCAATTTACATGAAACCAAAATAAAGAAGAAATAATTAAAAAGTGAGCAGTAAAAAATATTCCTAGTGTCTAAAATTAAAAATAAAATAATCTTGCTATAATCAGACTGCTTCATTGGTTAGTTCAGATACCGGTGGTATTAAATATTTCAGTCTAGATGTGGACAATGTTGTTCAACTTGCACTCATGAGGAAAGGAATATCCTGCCATGCTGTAGTCAAAAGTATTTCCATACCATGAACATGCTAATGGGAAGGGAGAGAGTCAGTCCGGTTATGTTATGCTGTTACAACAGTGTGATTCGCCCAGCTGTAAGTCTGTAAAACTATTATGTAGATAATTTAGGCTATAAGATCTTCATCTCTGACATATTTCTGCACAATACCAGTTCAGTGAGTGGCGTCTTACTGTTGTCAGTTTGTGAACTAGTTCTTTTCTGTAGGTGCATAATTCTCTAGTTTCTGCAGTGTGAACTTAGCCCTTCACAAAAGAATCTGTGGTGTGTAACTTCAGTAAGCACACATAGAGTTCCCTAACAGTCAGGAAACAAAACTTTTCATTCAACTCTTCACCCCACGGCACTGACTGTTTGTCTACACTTGTCTGGATAAGTTTTCTGTAACATCACCTGTGTTATCACCTCTAAACAAAACAAAACAAAACAAAAAAAGTTTAGTATTTTGTTTTTCTGCAGATTCTGAAGTCCTACCTTCCAGAGTAGATCTCTGTCTTGTTGTCAAACTGTTAGTTGGCATGGTGGGTTTGTTTGTCCAGGGCTCACAAAGCTGTTTACTGAATTGCAGCATAATTGGCAGGCGCTGTGTTTTTTCACCCGACTACTGCTACTATTCGTTATTACAACAAGATTTTATACCTAAATTCTGAACATGGGGAAAATAAGAAAGTGGTTGAACTCCACATCAGCACAATGTAGTTATCCGTTTTTTTCTTTTTTGTATAACTGTTTTCATTCAAACCTCTGAATTTTCGATTATTACATTAAAGTGTAAACCCTGTTTTCCAGTTTCAGACAAGCTTGTGCCTCACTTCTCTTTTCTTTAACTTTTCTTTAGCCTGGTTTTATGCCCAGTGACATACCCATGTCAAGTCCAGATAACCTTTCTCCATCTACTGTCAAGTCCAGTTCCCAGTTTTATTCATCATATGAGCGAAGCAACACACGCAGGAGACCCTCACAGGACCCCATAGGTAAGCAAAGTGTTGAACAGAGGACAGATTGGTCACCACAGATTTCGCTTAAAATAAAAACCGCTTTAGTTTGGTTTAAATTGACATTTGTGCACACATTTATTTCTCTTGTTAAAGCCTTTAAAAAATGTCTGCAAAGTCTAACTTGTTCTTTGAAGAGAAAGTGACATCAACTAGTTTCGGAAAGGAACGATTGTTGAATAACGTCAGCCTAATTACTGTATGGACAAGCATTAATGAGTACCGTAGTCACTTATTGGTTCAGCAGGAATTTGGAAGGAAGGAAGCATCATTTGTGAAAGCCCTCATTACCTATTGTGTTGTCATTTTTTCTGTAAGTTTCTGTTTTTTTATTCTGACTGAGCACACTGACATAATTTCCTTCTTGTCTCACTCCCTGCAGAGTCACAGCCGAAAAAGATCAGGAAAATGCCCCCTGGCCTGCCCTCCTCAGTAAGTACTAACATCCAGAAAAGCTTCAGCCCTGCACCATGTTTGAGCAGCGGCATTCATTCCAAGAGACCCCAAATTTTCATGTCTTGCGCCCTTTTTTATATTCAGTTCGACATCCAAAGCCTCTCCTTGGAAAGCAGTATAATAGCAGCGATGCAGGCCTTCCAGGTCTTACAGCTGTGCATCTGCAGCAGCAGAGTCCAAACGGAACAAAAGGGAAAAGCCACTTATTTACCAAGTCATTCATTTGCAACATGTATTTATAGTGTGTTTTATTTCTGGGGCCTTTGCTTTGTGGCCACATTTCTTTCCCTCTGCCAAGTCGTCTCATCAAATCCCAGAAGAGGATTCATACAAGAGTTTAAAGCTTTTTTTAACTCCTCCTCCTCATTTTTTCCTTTCAGTCTCCCTCTCTGGACACCATATTTCCTTATTTTTCCCCACCCTACCCCATTTCACTCAGCCTCCCTCTCTACCCCCCTTCACCACCATAAACAACAGCCCTCCCTTTTCTCCCGCTCCCTCCCCCATCGCTCTATCCCAGCTGCCAGTGGAGTTGGCCGCCGTCCAGGATTCGGCAGATGGTTTAGTAATTAGGAGTGCATCTCCTTGCTCCCTCTCTTTCCTCTTCTTTTCCCCGTTTAATCAAACCACTGAAGAAAAGTTTAGTTCAATTTGTTCAGATTTTTTCCAAATACAGTATAATTCTTGATTTTGGCCTCAAATAATTTTGAGAAGGACATGGCTAAGAACAGGTCTTTATATCCTTTATATAACAGCTTCTACTTTTTGGCCACATAGTTAAAAAAGTGAAATATCTGTTAACTGCACTTAGTAATACACAATTTAATATTTAAAAGTTTGACTGATATGATCAAACCTTTGACTGATATGGTTGATGTGGGTCCCAAAAGAGCACTGACTGAGCATTTAATACCCACTGATCTTTATTCAGGCCTGAGTAAATATTGCAGTGGTGTGGTTATTCATTTAGGCTGCTGCATAGTTTCCCTGCATCTTGTTTTGTACCATAGTTCTTTCAGACTAAACTTTAAAGCATTAAGCCAAAGGCTTTCACATTTTTATGTGCACCATAGGTTTCTGCACCAGCAACAGGGGAGAATTTTACTCGAGACAGTGCTTGCTACCCTTCCTTCAAAGCAGGAAATGTCTACCCACCACCATTCTACATGCAAGGTCAGTCGAAAAAATATTTTCCTCTAGAGTCTCTCCTTGTCCTTTGTGTTTAGTTGAAACGTTTAGTCTGGCAAAGACAATAATTTCCTGGAATTTTCCTTTGAAGCCAGTGCAGTTGGGACACTGGTTTCAGAACTGTATTGTGTCCAGATGCACCAAAGGTGTTGTAGGTTACTGAAGCCCCTCTGGTGCATGGCTGTTGAATAGTGAATCACGGCTGAATAAAGTCGTCACAGTAAAGTGACATGTCTCATATGCAGTCCTCATTGTCTTCTGGTCTCCTGTGGCTGGTTATCCCTCACCCTTGATTCTTCCCCTTTCTCTGCTGGATGGCCCCTGACAGAAGGTCTCCACCCGCCCTCTGATCCTTGGAGCTCTGCCGGGTCGATGATTCAGCCTGGTTATTCTGCTGTTCTGGGCAACTCCCCCCATCTGGGCCAGCACGGACCTTTCACTGCCATCAACCCTCAAGATAGACTGGTGAGCTGTAACTTCACACCGGAGACATTAAAATCAGCAAACACTTTTTTTTTCCTCTCCTAATGGATCATAAAAGCTTCTGCCTGGTTATTTTAATTAAACTGTTTGGTGTTTGTTCTTCCAAGAAACGGCAGCCCCTACCCCTTTCTCCCCAAAACTACCCCCTGCATGGCAGTGAGGTGAACGCAGCTCACCCTGCTGGTTTCCACTCTGGCTCCAGCAGCTTTGGAGTCCCCAACCACACACCCCCTATTGCTGGCACGGAAACCATGATGGGTAAATCTTATAACGTGTTCCACTTTTCTTTCGGAATTCCCTGTTTTATGTTATTAAACATAAAAATAATATTGCCACATATCCAATCTGTGATCATGATCAAAGTTTGTTTTTCATTTCTCAAGCAAATCGGTGTGTAGTACCTGGAAGTTCAGGGGATGAGGTTGGGAAAGCCCTGGCATCAGTAAGTAATCATAAACTACATATTTCTATACAAGTAATCTTGTACTTTTTTCCACATAGTTATACATTTTATGATTTTTATGCTTAAAGCATCTTCAAATGTAAACAGACAAGTAGTTTAATTTGATAAAAAGTCAAACATTCTTTGTTCAGATCTATCCTTCAGACACCAACAGTAATGCTTTCCCTCCATCTCCGTCTACTCCCTCTGGCTCACCTCAGGCTGTTTCAGGTGAGTGCTTTCCTGTGACCTCAAACTTAGATCGCTACTTTGCAGAAACGCTGTGCAGTTAAGCATGACTTATTTTATTTTAGTGAAGTGAATACTGAAGTATTCCCCACACAAAGCAGCGATAACAGAAAACTGCTGTGCATTTTTCCACCATCTTGAAATCTTAGTTAATTCTATTCTCTAATACGGTACTAATTTAGGTTAGAAATACATAAGTAACATTTTAGTTTATATAGTATACAACAGTCAAAAAATTTTCCAATTCCTTCATAAACCTTTTTTCTCTCAATAAGTTAAATCAGACATTTCTTTTGCAAATACTGTACATGTATTAAACAGACAGTTGTGAAAGTTTGTTGTTTAATATTTTAATTGGTTGTTAAAACCGTTTTTTTTTTTTTTTTTTTTTTTTTTTAGGTTTTATTTGGCCTTTGTTTCAATATTGCACAAACAGTGTTTTTTTTTTTTTTTTTTTTTTTTTTTGTTTTTTTGTTTTTGGGATAATTTTTAAATTTGATGCAAGTTTTCTGTACAGAAAAATGACTACATCTTAATCAGTCACACACAAAAACCTAATTTAACTTACCAGAGAGGAAGGGAAAATAGTAAAAATAAAAAGAAGGTGGGGTCACTTCCCCATTTGTGTTCAAGCATGAAAATGTTCACACAGTTTATACAACAAATATATTTGTTGTCAAAAGATTAGAAACAAACAATATTTGTTTTTCCAAATCTCTATGTAATTAAAAAATATATATATTTATTAAGTGTACATATGTGGTATTTTCTATTAAGCTACAGCACCGTGAAAACATTTTTCAGAGTCAGAGTTTCTTTATTTGTCATTCGCATCACATGTAGTGGAACGAAAGTGAATGCACAGGGTCCCAGTTACATCCAACAAAAGTATAAAATGTAAAAGAAAAACTAATAAGATCTAAGATATGAACTAAGAAAGAAAAACATTAACTAAAAATACACTAAGCACCAGTAGTACAAAACAATACTCCAAACATCAGCACGAACATGAGTCTGTGTGAGCAGATATGAATGAACACATTAAAGATCTTTGTGAAATGTGAATTAGAAATTATGTTCTGAATTGTTTGTGTTATATTATTTAAAGGAAAAAAAAAACAAGGTTAGAGGTGTAGTGATCTAACCTCCTCCATCCATCTTGCCCCAGAAGACCTTCTGAGAGGACAGAATTTATAATTCCATTAATTTTAATCCAGAACACAAATTATCTCATCAAGAGACTTTTTAATTTTGTTCTAAGTCAAATA
>JARVGS010037001.1:5018-16319 GCA_031762315.1 Hypsolebias antenori
CCCCCCCCCCCCCCCCCCCCCCCCCCCCCCCCCCCCCCCCCCCCCCCCCCCCCCCCCCCCCACCACACAGCTACTCACCCTCAGCGTTGGTTGACATAGTGTAAGATCCGCCTTGATTAAAGTCAGACTTCTAAGCCGTGGACAGCATTTAATCTTCAATACGCTATCAGTATTATCACTAAAAACAAGCAAAGCTCTGATCAGACATATTTTGTCTTCCACGGCCAGTAGGACGCAAACATGGCAAAGGGGCGTGGCGTAAGCGGCGACGGTGACGCGTTGTGGGTGGAGAAACACCAGCAGGACATCTGATGCAGACAGGCTGGAAGGAAAGGTAAACACGGAGAAGAGCTAATTCTAATACCTATCTGCTGGATATAATTAACTGATGTTGCGGTTCTCCTTATAGGAGTGACAAGGATGGATAAGATTATGAATGAGATCATCAGTGATACAGCACAGTTCATGGTGTCCAGGTGTGACATGTCCAAAAGAGGGACAGTGGGTATATTGGTAGAAGGATGTTAGAAATGCAGCTGCCAAGACAAAGACAAAGAGGAGATACATAAATGCAGTTAGAGAGGACATGAAGGTAGTTGGAGTGAGGACAGAGGATGCAGAGGATAGAGTGAGATGGAGAAAGATGACTTGCTGTGGCAACCCCTGAAGATGGAAAAGCTGAAAGAAGAAGATAACTGCGATACCAAAAAGAAACAGAGAAGAATAGGGTTAGCATTTTTCTCACTCTACTACAACTTGCCATGCCATATCACTTTATTTAAACTTAAAGCTTCCATTAAAGCAGGTGCACCATGTCAGATTATCAATCAATAACCGACTGATTATGCCTTATAGGAATTAAGTCATTAGATTTCCTCTATTATTCAGCCTTGGTTTGTCAGATTTTCATACTTAAAGATGAAATTCATTTAGTTAAAGGGCATTTTCTTTGGGTGTCACTGTGGCTCAGACTCAGTTGCCTCTCAGCAAGAAGGTTGCCAGGTCGAATCCCGGACCTTTCTGGGTGGCGTTTGCATGTTCTCTCTGTGCATGCGTGGGATTTCTGCGGGTACTCCGGTTTCCTCCCACAGACCAAAAACATGCATGTTAGGCTGATTGGTAGGTCTAAATTGTCCCTAGGTGTGAGTCAGAGTGTGAATGATTGTCTTATTTGTCTCTATGTGGCCCTGTGATGGAATAAAGGTCTGTCCAGGATATGCCCCGCCTCTTGCACAGTGACTGCTGGTCAGTATGGTGGATGGATGGACAAAGGGCATTTTCTATCATAACACATTATTATTAAATAAGCCAAATTCGCCTTTACAAAGTTCCATGTATACATCCATTCTCTTTTACTCACTTCTTCCTTTTCAGGTCATGGGGTCATTGGTGCCTATATCCAGTCATCACTGTACACGAGGCAGGTACACACTGGACAGGTCACTAGTCCAGCACTGGGCCACGAGACAAACAAAGCACACAAACCATTCACTCTCTCACTCACACCTAGGGACAATTTAGAGTTACCAATCAGCCTAACATGCATGTTTTTGGTCAGTGGGAGGAAACCGAAGTACCCATAGAAAACCCACACATGCACGGAGAGAACATACAAACTCCACCCTGAAAGACCCTCAGACTGGGATTTGAACCAGGGACCTGCTCGCTGAGAGGTTGCAGTTCTACCAGTTGCGCCACAGTGCTGCCCAGCTACAGATATTCACTATTCAAATCCCTCAGCAGCGGGAGACATCTCATACTGCTTGTTTAATTTGCACACCTGTTGTTCATGTTCATTACACTCCCCTTGTGTGTTTGCATGTGTGTGTAGTTTCAGTTTCCATCTATGCCTTGTTAGTGTTTCTCATATTACCATGGTTTCATTATAGTTGTGTTCTAGAAATCACTTGTACTCAGTTTGATATGCCAAAAAAAAAAAAACAACAACATTAAAATACCCATTACTAGTTGGCTGTTAAATCGTATCTGAACATCCTCATTTGTTAAGTCAACACAGAGACACACAAGAATTATAGATTTTTTTCCTCCATATTATGCATTATAATAAAATGATTAAATAAAATGATTAAATTGTTTGCTAAATATGATACAACATGTTGCTTTTCTGGAATGAGGTCTGTACATAATCAATCACATCGTTGATTTGTATATTTTAGCATGACACTAAACTATACTGTTAATTTAATGTTTTGAATTGTTAATAATCAATTTGATCTTTGTGTATGTGACAAAAAAAGTCTAAGACAGTACATTTATCTACAGATTATGACTGTTAATTTATAAAATTCATTCAGTCTTAAAATATCTTCTACAACAGCATAAAGCATGCATGCCTCTAAGAACTAACGTTTAAACCTCATATTTATGACTGTTCCACAGTGCAATGTCCTTTTTAGAGCAATCTACCACTTATAATGTGGTTGTTTTTTTTTCTACCTGCTCGCTTCTGCAGAGGTCACCACATCGAGGGAACTCGCATGAAGGATTTGGATGCAGCTTTTCACTTCTTAATGTAAGCTGGACTCAAACCTGCAGCCTGAAGATTACAAGACCACAACACCGACCACTGCGCAACTGCAGCCCCCTCAAGCTAACATTTACAATAATGAACCAAAAGATTATACTAGCTCAGAGCTTTTTTATTTTATTTTACTAGCTCAGAGCTTATACACATGAAAGACCAGGCATGACACTGCATGTAGCTCAGAAGCAAACTCTGACAGTCAGATCTTTAATTATTCCAGTGGGCATAAACAATTCCCTGTGTTTCTGATTCAAACAGACAGAATGAAAGGATATGAAGTGTACTTTAAATGCCACGTGACTCAGGATTTAAAAATCAAAATTCACGAACTATTGCAAAATTATTTAACATACTTACACTGGGCATGTTTGAACACCAACAAGCTATAATAATTTATCAGCATGAAAAAGTGTAATTAATTCTACTTAAGTAGAGTACAGATAAATAAAAAAATGTACTTAAGTACAGCAACAAAGGAATTGCACTTAGTTATATCCCACCACTGCCAAAATGGAAGAAGCAGGTAAAAAAAGGATGGATGGATGGATGGATGGATGGATGGATGGATGGATGGATGGATGGATGGATGGATGGATGGATGGATGGATGGATAAGTGAAAACAGTAAAAAGAAATCACAACCACACAGTTGTGTCCTTAAGTTTTGTTCCTTACCAAACATCCTCCAGTGGTCTACCACAAAATTATTTAGAACGTTTAGATTGGACTGTTTTAATGTGTAGTATCAAACTGTACTCATGAAATACCAACTGGTGCAAATAAAATAATATTGCTTACTCTGTTTCTCTCTACTCTCCATTAAGAGATCCTCAATTGTCCTTGGTTCCAGCATATACTCAACCCATTGTCATGCTAGCACTCGGAAACACTTAGCATCAATTTATTACATTGAGTATTACTTCAGAGATATTATCAATGTGCAGGGTGGTCTAAAAACATTTGTTAGACATGTTAAAATGTTTTTGAAATTTAAATATGTATTGCTTGTAACACCATCATCCCAGGACTCAACTTTGTGGTAAACTAGATAAGGACAACATATGAAGAGAGGAGGGTTGTGCCCTCTAAATATGGTTTATGCTTCACTATCTGCTAAACTATTTGCTCAATTTTGAGGTCTTTCTGATGCAAAAGTTGTTATCTGTAGCAGTCTGCCAGGTTTTTCTTCTGGGAACAGCCGCTTGCCGCCCAGATTTTTGTGACTACGCAGACATTTTTGGGCCAATGATGCCTTGTGTGACAAATAAACTCCCATTCAAAGGCTGGCACCAAACCCACAACAGAAAATGTCGACTGAGTCAAACCACAGGCAGACGAAGTAAAACAACAAGAACACTTGTTTTCAGGTTACACTACATGAGGAGCTTATCTGTTATTCACATGTGTAAAATGGATCACTTATGAACTTCAAGGACGGGAACAAAAGATGAAAAATAATAAAGTTTCATGTAAAAAAAACCTACATATTTTTCATGTACTTTTGAAAAGATTTGACAAATACTATCTATTAGACAGTAATGCTACTGTCTAATCTGTGCTGGTCCCAAAATATCATCAGTACAAGTATGTGTGTAAAATAACAAAGTGCACACACACACTTAAAGAAGCATTTTATTGCCATACCCATGTTTTTCATGAGGAGTATTTTAAACTTAACCAAACTAGTTTTGTTGTCAGCTGCCTGAGTCATTGTTTCAAGTAGAATATTTTTTCCTTCATTTTGGTTTAAAATAATTTTAACTTTCATGTTTGCTGTCATAGTACTAATTAAAGAATTACAGAATTGTTGAAACTGTTCGTTTGGTTATGCATCCCCAACAAAATTCTGACTACATTGTATTAATCTATGCAAAAAAAAAAAACTGCAAAAGAAAAATGGAACAAAAGAGTAACAATGCCGATCTTTCACATGATTTGAAATTAAGGTAATGTTTTGTCTTGTGCAAGACTTCAGTTGATATAATGTAGATCTGCTGTAGCTTCATGCTGCAGCAAATGTGTGTAACTGGGCCTCATTCAAAACAAATGTAACAAAACTATGACCCTAATCCATTTGTTTTGGCTGCAGTAGGTATAAAAAAATAGCTTACAGCAATTTAAGTTTAATTTTATATTTATATGTATGTGTGTCTTAGAAAAGATACAATTCTGTCCATTGTTTTTAAAACATCCCCGAGCCTGCATCACCCAACGCCACCCCACCCCCAAGTGATCAGACACGCCCCGTGGCGACATATTTAGATATCCATGTACCATCACAGACACATAGATTTTTAAAAAATATATATTATTTGGAAAACTTGAAATTGAAGAAACTAGAATAATGCTATGAAAACAGAGTAATAAATAAATACTGTAGACCATGAATTTAAAAGTAGACATTGTTTTATGGTATACAATACAAATACAAAAATAAATAAATACTGAAGAAAATAATACAACTAATATAAGGCATTTCTAAATTGCACCAATTGAAGAACATTTAATAAAATCTGTGTACAGTAGACACTCAGTTATCGCGGGAGGTTACGTTCCAACCCCCTGATGGGTGAAAAAAACCTTGAAGTAGAAACTCTATATTTATTTTAGTATATTTTAAGGTTTTATAAACCCTTCCCACACACTCTTGCAATGTTCTCAACTCAAATCTATGTCATTTTAACAACATGCGTATATGTACTGTACAGCACTGTAAAATTTTATCTGGGTACTCACCAGCACTGCAGAAGTTCAGTTCTGATCCGGTTCGGTTTTTGTTGGGCTACTCTGCAACATGACAAAGCCCACTGCTCCATCCAGGTGCGTGTGCTGTCGCTCCAGGTAGGACACTCTGCGTGAAAGGCTGCCCAGGATGTAGTCCACCACCTCAGCCCGGGTCCGGACCAGCACTGGGCGACCAGAACCAGGTCAAACCCAGCTGCCGTCTGTTCCCTGCAGCCCCCAGGTTCCGGGTCACACTGAGTCCGGATCAACGGCAGCCCAGGAGCTCACCAGTAAAGATACAGCTTGAAGTATGAGTTCAGCTTCAGAATTATTTGTGAATTTCCTGCCAGTTCTGTGAACTTCATAGATGGCCCCTCCCTCCATTACCACCATTTCAGCAGAAAGCAGCAGCCAGAAGCACTGTTGACTCCTGGGTAGTGTAGTTCTTTTGATGTGCATTGCAGTATAGGCTTATTGAAAGAAAACAACAATATGGTGGTGCCAGTCCAAAATACTGTTTTCATTAACTTTTTAACCCATACCGTTCCAATCGCGTAATATTAAAGCCGACAATTTTGTGCTGTGTACAATCTTACATTGAAAAACTGCGAAAGAACGAGTCCGTGAAAAGTCAAACAGCCAAGCAGCGAGGGACTACTGTGCAACAGTTGCACTTTGATCAAGACACACATTTCTCTGCATAACTGTCAAGGAAGATCTGAACCTTTTTTTCTTTAAATAAGTGAATCTGCAGTATTACTTTTCAAACAAGAATTACAAATTAAACTTCACAACAACTGAACACTAAAGAAAATCTGTTCAGTACTGTTGCACGTTGAACAAAATACAAGTTTAACTGCACAGCTGTCATGTAAAGCCCCACTTTTCTTTGGATAAGACTTTTCACACAATTGCACTTCAAACAAGAAAATTCTGATTAAAGTGCACAATGACTGCTACCTAAATATTGACCTTTCTTTGTCTTCATTGATGCAAAGTCATCGGTAATGTCATCCTATGAAATCTGCTCAGCAGTTGTTTGGTTGATACTGATGATGATGAGGCCAGTGAGGCATTCCTGAGACATAGTGGACCTCAGAAATGTTTTTAATCAGTTGTAACTTTGAAAAAGCTTCTTTCTGCTCCAGCCACTGTGACAGGACAGGAAGAGTGACCACAATTCTCAGAGCACCACCCTCCGTCCCCTTCTTTTACAACCTGTGTCAGACCTCAGCAGCAAGCTACATGCACATCTGCACCTGGTGGAGGGCGCCCACTCCCTGCAAGTGGACGATAGGAACCCAAGTTGGGTAATGCATTTTAATTTTTTGAGGGGCCGGGCACTCGTGTCGCCCTGTGCAGCTGACTCTATCACCCATATCAGAAACCGTGGCTGATGCTTTGTAAGTGCCACGTTTTGTAAGAAACACAAGAAACTACAGGTACTGTAAAAACCTAGCTCCACTGTGGTGCATGTGACATGAAAACTTTGGTTGCCATAACAACTAATGCACTAACCAGCTGGCTTAGCATCTTTTCTGTATAAGCTACTGGAAAAGATTCTGTTCTTTCGTGATGGACTGACATCCTGTTCCTGGTTTAAGCAGCTCTGTGCAACCATAACCAGGATGGAAGGAATCCTGGTTATAGTTTTTGTTGCAAATAAATTAATACAATATCTGATAATGTGCAATTGCAGGAAGATAAATATAGAAATGATGTTTTCTCTCTACCCCACAAGTGCTTACCAAAAAAGTTATAAAGGCGACTGCAGTCCCGATGTGTTCAAGGCCTCTGCAAGTGTCAATATGTTTTATTTAACTTGTTTTTTGTGCACATCCCAGCAATTTATGTGGGTGAGAAATGTGACTTTCCTTGAGTAACAACTTATCTCGACAGTGTTCAGCCCTCAGTAGTGGAGGGCTCTGCTCCAGCCTGATCATGTTACACACAGTAAATACAAGGGTTCAGGAGCCTTGAAGGCTTTTGGGTGAGAGGACTGTTTGGTCCCTACAGCAAACCGAGGTTGAGGATTAGAGCGACGGAGTGGGAGTATGGGAGAATGCATGCTTATCAGCAAGCGGGGGGCTCTTGTGTCAAGGTCCCATCATCACCAGCAGCAGAGCATAAATGAATATGAGGCAATGCTCATGAATATTCTATAGGCTTTTATCTTTCTCTTTTAACTTTTTTCAGACATTGTCCCTCTCCCTGAGATTCTCTGTATTATTCTAATCGCCTACTTGCTCCTTTGCTCTTTATCGTTCTCTGTTTCTGTCTTACTATCATGTTGTAGTGTGTATTTGGACATTAAATCATCCCTCACATCACTTTTAAAGCTCAAAATGTCCCAAGGACTCCTTAAATCTCAGATACAACTTCAGAAATACAGAGCTCCCACTGGGAAACATCTGTTGAATCTTTCAGTCTTTTCTTTGGAGTTTTTAAGTCTGTGTTTCCTTCTTTTCATTCATCATCATAGAAATAAATCCCTTCTATAAAGCCTTTCCTCTCCCACTGCCTTAGATGTGAAAAACCCTACAGACATAAAAAACTGTATATATTTGTTTGCATTCGTCACAGCAGTTATGTATAGCTTTTTTGCAACATGATTAGCTCTTTATCTGACTAAATTGTGTATTTGCCCTTGTTTTTTGAATTTATGTTCCATTATCTTACTCTAAAATGTAAGCAATCTACAGAAACAGACTTTGCTTATGGGTAAATTTTAATGTGCCATGTTTTCTGTCGTATAAGACGCATCAGTAAAAAAAAAAAGCATCAGGAAGAGGAAAAAAAACTATATAAGCCGCTTCGGCATGTACGTTGCAATTATTATGTGTCACCACTGACCCCTGTGAAATGTGGCTCAATTTTTGGCATGACACTGGCACGGGCGGCGGAGGAATGCTGGACAGCTAGTGGCTCCAGTGTTCCTTTGCCTGCTCCAGCTGAGTGAAGTGAATGCACACGAGAGGACTTGCTGTTGCAGTTCTTCAGCATTTTAGATTAACACTTAAAAACTATTTGTTTGCTCAACATTAGAGCAAAGGTGTACCTCAGTTTAACTTTTTCCTTGACAAATGCACTTTAATGGTCAATGTTTGGCAGGGGGCGGTGGGGGTAGTGGTACAGGAACTACATATACGCCTACCAGTAGTTGTCAAAAGCCTAGAGGGCCCTCTTGCACCTCTAGTGGCTGCAAATGGTAATGTTTGCTCGGGTTTATGTCAGTATGAATGAACATTTAAAGCGTTAGTCAAAAAATGCATTATGAATATGGAAAAGAAAAACATAAATAAGTCGCTTCGGTGTAGAAGTCGCAAGACTGACAAATCTATGCAAGAAAAAATTGTGACTTATATGCCGGAAAATACAGTACTTGCTGCTTTATCTGTCCATTTCAGATGAAGAATCAAAAACATGACAAATCTGGTGGCACATGCTTGTTCTGTTTTATTCATTCTAGCCTGATGGTTGAGTCGAAAGCAGCGGCTGTGTTCGATTCCTGCTCGTGTCTAGCTGCCAGTTGGCACAGTCCAATAGAACCATGGTCTGTTGGCCATGAAATAAGCAGAGGGGCTCTGCTTTGAGTGTCTCTTCCACTGGACCCACGGGTACGGCAACAGCAATCAGTTGCATCAAACGAAAGAGCAAACAGAAGAGAAAATGTAAGCGAAAAGGGCAACAGCACTCTGGCAGACGGTCAAATACAAGACAGCGGTCCCACCGGACAAGTTTTCTACCTGATCACTTCCAAACTTGGCAGGATCCACGCTGAGGTCATTGGTCAGGAAGGCAAAGGCAAGAAACATGTTTATGTTGTTTGTCTGTTTGTGATTCTATTATAGCTGCACATGTAGTTGCCATGCTTATTTATAGAACGTCATTAGCTGAATCAAAGGCAAACGATTTCACCGTTAAGTGTTCACAAATTCAAAGACATTGCCAACAACCTGAGCCTTACGTTTCAGTTAATCATCACCTGTTTAAGACAATGAAGATGTGTTATAAAAAATAACTAAAATTGGCTTAACAAATCCATGTAGATATTTTTACTGCATACGCAAATGTTTAACATGACTCAAAATGTTTCAGTACTTATTGTTGCATTTCACATTGCACAGATGCTAAAGACATCAAATTTAAGCTCAAAAACTGTAATAAAAATAATCAAATTGATTGACTATTATGTGCTCTAAGCTTGCTTAGCTGTGACAGCCGTATTGAATGTGGTTGACTACAAAAGCTAATCTTTTGTAGAAGTACATGCAATATATGCTTTGAGACTTTCATCAATATCAGTCCAGTTGTTCATCAGATACTTTGCAAACATGATAAACAAACGCACACAGAGGCAAAAACCATGTTGCTTTTTTTAAAGCTTTTGTAATTTATAGTTGAATTTATCAAGGACATGTCAGTATGCCTTTATGAGCAGTGAAACCCAGTATATGTCTGTTTATATATTTCCCTAAAACCCTCCAAATGTAACCTGTGTTATTACTGATGCCACTGTCGGCGCACCAGCCAGACACAAAGAAATGCTTCACCTTTTTGATCTTCTAGCACTGTGAGATCATGAACTTTCCAACTAGACACAAAAATAATGAACCACATGTTCCATCAAGAGCTTCTGTCTATAAAATAAATCCTTATAATCTCTGTATCTCTATCCTGTCTTTTTTTTTCTTCTTCCCCCTTTGACTCTTGCTTCCCACACATCCTGCAAACAATAATCAACCCACCTGCCCTTTTTCTGGCTCTGGCTGCCATGTATAAGAGGGGAAAGCAAACACACTCCAGCCAAACTCAAATCAAAATTCGAGATAGGCACAGGGCAGCGTATGTGTGTATGTCTGAGCTGCTGCGATGTGGGGGGTTAGAGGAAAAACACAATCACAAGGCAGCTGGGGTGGAAATAGATGATCCACAAGAGCAGATAGGATGAGACAGGGAACGGTGGCGTGAGGAGCAGAGTACATCAACCCCTGATGAAAGAGTAAATTCAAAGGTAATTGTTTCTCAGCTAAACCAAATTAAAGAGGAAATGTGATTCTGACTATTATTTGCTTTGCAGACACTGCTGTGTGAACAGTCTTATAGGGCCCATTCTTTAAAAATTACCGATGTGTTAAATGGAAAATTTAATTATTAAAAACACTTAAATGAATAGTTGCTATAGATACGTCTATTTCAAACCCCTGCAACACATCCTTCATTTATCAAGGTTAGAAACTGCTTTCAAAAGTATTGATTCAACGCAAGCTAAATTGCAGGTCCAATTCACAGGTGGTCTTAGCTTCATATTTATATCTGTATAAAATTGTATGTGTGCTGAGCAACACAATGGGACACTTTCTGGCATAACACAACGTGGTGAGGTTTCCATTTTTGTTTGTACAGTTATCTGCTTCCACTTTCTTTTTAATGCATGAGCCAAACCAACAATGAACAAAATGGCTGTGTGTCATCAACACAGTTGTTTCTGCAGGGCCCAGGAGTTGTCTTTTCATATTCAAGTATCTTTACTGTCATTTGCATCACATGTGGTACATGAGGTGGAAAAGAATTGTGTACTCAAGGTCCCAGTTAGACCCAAAAATAGCAACCAAAAAAAAGTATAAAAAGAAACAGTATAAGATGAACACTAAGATATACACAAGACACTAATAATGCAAATAATATGGTGTATTAAGCAGAAGCCCGAATATGAGCCTGTGGTGAGCAGATGGGTATGAATGACTACAGCAGAATAAGATAATCAGCAGTATGAGATCAGCAGCATGGATAATCAGCAGCACAGACAAGTCACGTATCACCAATTAAAGTGTCATTACAGTGATTATTCTGGTTAGGGATTCATGAGCCTAACAGCTTCAGGGTAGAAGCTGTTCCTCAGTCTAGTGGTTTCATACTTAATGCTTCTCAACCTCCTCCCTGAGGGGAGTGGGGCAAAAAGTGTATGTGCTGGGTGAGTGGGGTCCTTCATGATGCAGGTGGCCCTCTTCCTGCATCTGGAGGTGTAGATGT